>JAUZNK010077910.1:0-29988 GCA_035046665.1 Euphysa ruthae | reverse complement strand
ATATATTTATTTATTTATTTGCTTGCACACAAAGCATTTTAAGTTGAAATATAGTCTGCCATAGTTTTATATAAAATGTACACAACTCAATAACGTAAAATAAATAAAGAAACTTTTTATAGTTTAAACTACATAATTCATTTTACAATATCCAATTTCAAAACAGTTAGTATAAAAAGCAGAAAAAGTTTACTTTATACAATTATAACGACATTTAAATTGCATAGTAAGTTAATTGAATAGATTTTATATCACATTGCTCAAATTTTTGTGAAGATTTTAAGTGCAAGATAACGAAAATTTGTATTTTGACTTCTTTTATAACTATAAAATTATAACATAATATTTCATATGTAAATTATTAAGTACTTAGTTCAATATGAACGTAATCAATTTTTATCTATTGGTTCAACCCTGGTTATGAAAAAGAGTGCTCGATTGTGCCAGATAAGGATTAAATCGATGTTTTAATCTTGGTTTTTAATCAATAATTTAGTGCAGTGGAGCACTCTTTGTCATTCATGATTGAAATAGGGGTTCTAGCCCCCACAGGGAGATAACTAAGTTTATAATATCAATTTATTAGCTTACAGCGCGCTATTGCAAGTAGTAACTCAACTAAAAAGTTGATACTATGCATCGGAAAATTGCTTTTAAAATTAGATTATTCTTAAATTCTCTTTTCCGAGTTCTTTCGCTGTGTAATTATTTAAAAATTCTCAAATAACTATTTGAGTTATTCGTTTATTTAACCACTTATCCATTATTTATTATTTATGTTTATAATATAACTTTAACAGGTTCTAAATGATTATAAATTTATTTCCAAAGTTTTAGAATATTTGCTTAGTTTTTTTATCAGTTTTTATAGAATTGTTAATTATATAAAAAACCCGTTTTTTGTTAATTTTTTGAAAAACAAATTCACTTCGCTTTAATATAGAGACATAAAGGTGTCGGAGTCTGCTGCTGCTGGCATATCAATTATAACACCAGTTAATTATTAAAAGGCAAGTTATATATAGAATCAATTTCTCGGAAATCAAAAGATTCATGAACTCAACCACTCTTGTATTAAACCATGGTTAAATTTGTTTTTATCTGATTAGGAGTAAATAGCAGGCTAAATTATTTATACCGTCCTTCTGTCTATACAAAATATCATATCTATCTCAAAGTATTATTTTGAAGAAAAGCTCATAATAACGATCCCGATATAGATAGAAATTATATATTAATTTATAATCAGTTATTCTCTCAATACAAAATATAATCAAGAATTTCAAATTTAAATCAGTACAGCTGCATTCCTTTTTCTAAAGAAATTTCTTCGAGATAGACTTCTGATATAGGGTATTAAAATTAAACTTTTAAAATCTATTTTTATATAACTGATGCAGGTAATTTGTTGGTAAAAAAAAAATTTGATTAAGAATTTAATAATAATTTCAAACCTCTCATTGTATTTTAATAAACCAATAGCAGTTTTTTCTCGGACCAAAACAATAACAAACATTTTTTGATGAAAAATTAGTTACATTAGTAAAAAAAAAATCAGTTATAAATGTGTCAAATGGAAGTAAAAATATTAAAAAACGGTACAAGCAATGCAGTCCATAAACTCAACAGTTTTACAACCATGCAGTTCTTGCTAAATGGTCTGAATTGTTTTTAGTTCTCAAACGTTAGCTCTTTTCCAAGTATAACTTCACTGAGGTTTTCATTGTCTTTTTTTTCGTTTTGGTTCCAAAAAAAAATTTTGCTTCACAAATTATATTTAAGCAACTCAGATTGGTAGGACACATGAACACAATACTTAGCATCTGTACACCAGTTTTGTTTTTATGAATAAGGGTGTTAGTATTCAAACTTAATCTGAATGTCGATAATGCAAAAACATGGTTCAATAAAAAGACTATGATTGTAAATTTAGCAAAATTTCAGCTTGTTATAACAGTTGGTTGGAGAAAACTCATTTGTTTTATAACTTTTTAATTCTTGTTCTCTAATTTACATTTTATGAGTTAAATCTGTCATTAGGGCATTAAACTGACGGACATGTAAATAGCTAAATTAATTTGCCGACATATCATTTTTTCGATGATCACGTGGAAAATATTTACGTAAAAAAATACTTATATATGTAGCTATATATGTAAATACAAAATACATCTTGACAGGAAGTCAAAGACGACATATTTTGAAGTAAATTCAAACGATTGTTTCATAGACACCATATTTTAAGTTTTAAATATTGTGAATGATAACAATGAATGAAATAACTTCTTTAAAAAAAAAATTAAACTATAATACTACTGCGTATAAATTAAAATATGATTTTTTAAATTATACTTATATGTTGAAGACTACATTCGTTGTCTCTTAATTTTTTATCTGGAATGTCTTTCCATAACTTTAGTCCTTTGTAACATATAGCGGACTCTCTTAGCTTTGATTTAATAAACGGAAGTTTAAAGTTGTTAGTAATTTTATTAGTTCTCAGTCCTATACTTGGTTTAGTAGTTTTTTGGAGTGGAGAATCAAAATTTCCAGATTTTAAAAATTTCAAATTTTAAATTTCATAGACGTTGATTTGGCAAACATTTAAAACCTTCATTTCTGGTATTAATAACTTAGAAATTTCAAATTTTCTTTTAAAACTCGACATGCCTTTTTTTGTAGTTTTATAAGATTTAGATTTAATAAGTTGGACTTCCCCAAGAAATTTTCAGGCTATATTTGAATAGAATAAATAAATAACAATGAAAAAAACAAAAGTACAATAATTTTTGTAAAGTAGGATTTAAAAAGACCTAAATTTATAAAAGATACCTATCACCCTAGATAATTTTGTTTCTAACATTCTGATATTGTTGCTCCAACTTAAGTTCTGATCAATTAAAACGCCTAGAAATTTTATGGAATCTGTGTTATTTATTTCCATTCCGTCAATAGATAAATGTGGGAACTTAAGAGGTAAATTCTCTGAAACTCCTTTCTTTTGAAATAATATAAATTTGGTTTTATCACACTTTAAGGAAAGTTTATTTGACTTAAACCACTGTGAAAAAAGTTTAAGTTCGTTATTCATGTCAGAGTAAAGTTTTTTGATATTGCTATTATTTAAAAATAAATTAGTGTCATCAGCAAACATAATAGTAGATATAAGATTTGAAACACTATACATTTCATTTAGATATATTAAAAATAACAATGGTCCTAAGACAGAGCCTTGAGGAACCCCGCAAATGATATCTAAAAACTCAGTAGTGTTAAGTTTTACAAACTGCTTCCTGTTTTTGAGGTAGTTTTTGACCCATTCATGGATTTTTCCTGTTATACCATAATGCTGCATTTTTGACAAAAGAACATACTGATTGACTGTGTGCAAGGCTTTTGAAAGATCTATAAAAACGCCAACTACAAGCTAATTATTTTCAAAAGAGTTCTAAATTTCGTTATTTAATTCTAAAATAGCATGTTCGGTAGAACACCCTTTTTGGAAACCAAACTGTTTCGTATAAAGAACAAAACTGTTTCGTATAAAACATGATTGGAAAAATTATCTGCCAATTTTAGTTAATTTGGACGATTAAAAGTCTTGGCTGGTATGGTTAGTTAGCAAGAAACAAATTTCTTTAAAATTTTTCTCTTTTTGTGAATGCGTGATATATAATGGAAATGTTGTTGTGAAAGACAATGTTTGTGCCTATCCTTGCCATTCCTCTTATTGTGGTTGACAAAGTTATATATTTTATTTGTTTAAGTTCTTATTTGTTATTTATTTTTCAAAATTGCATTATTATCATGGCAGAATAAAAATTAATAAACTAGACATATTTTGTAGTTCCTGATATACCACTGGGGACTACTTACCGATATGTTGTCAACTGTCTTCTTGTTTCTTTTTTGTTATGTTATATCACTAAATACTTTATCCATACTTTTCTCTTTATATGAAAATGAAACATGTGTACACAGAAATTTGATTGCTCAAGTGGGATTAGAAATCCGAATCATTGACGACTATCCAAATGATGAAATAGGAAATCATTTGCGTGCTATTGGTCACAACTTAAATTTTTAGATTTTAAGGTAAATGAAATATATATGATTTTCTATTGGTTACAATATTGTACTTCTTTCTTTTCCAAATAAAACCTTTACAAAGTCAATTTAAAATCATGCTAACATGTTGTTTTAATTGGTTGGTCCATATTACCATAAATACCTTTTATTCTATTTAAAAAAATTGTATTATTCTATTTTTTGATTAATCATTTATTGGGGTTCAATTACACTAGGGGCAAATATCCAAGGGGAGAATTGTCCAGGGTGGAGTTATCTAGGTGGCCAATTCACCTAGCGGGAAACTGTCTGGGGGAAATTGTCCTAGGGGGAAATTATTTGGGGCCCAATGTTACAGGGGGAAATTTTTTACCTCCTTTTGTCTTTGTAAAGCCAATAGATTTTTCTGAACTTTTTGTGGTAACTGTTACTTGAAAAAGAAGGATTTGACAAATACTGACGAGCATGCTTGTTTTGATTATATTTCAAATTAACATTATTCGAGAGATATTTAAAGTGATTTATCCAGATGTAACTGTTACAGCCATTTTGTATTGGTAACGTACTTTATAAATTTTCAAGTTTATTTCTCTTTTAGTTAGAAGATAAAAAGATATCAAAACTTAACTAGCAAGGTTGATAATAATGGCAGCGCTGACGCAGACACCATGTTCGCACATTTTGCCACCAACCGAACTATCGTACTTTACATCAGCGTGTTCGTTGGTATTATTAATCGTCACCGTTATTGGGAACATGCTCATAGTGTTTTCGGTGTATAAAGATCCTCAGAAACGACTTCGTACACCATATATGTTTTTACTTGTCAATCTAGCTTTTACAGATTTAGTGGTCGGTTCAATTACTCTTCCTATATCAGTTGCTGTGCATTATTTGGAAGCTTTGGGTACAAAGAAAGACGGTCATGTCATAGTCAGCCGTTTGGTTTATTTCATCTCGTGTACTGCAAGCTTGTTAAATCTTGTTGCTTTCTGTGTTGATAGATATATCGCAGTGAAATGGCCATTTAAATACAGACAAATGTTAAACTCAAAAGTATGTTTATTTATAGCTATATCTATATGGGTTACGGCGATTTGTATCGCTTCTCTATATTTTGTGTTTGGATTTATTAACTATTTATTCGTATTTGCGCACGTTTCAGTGATATTGGCGCTGGCTATCTGTGCAATTACACTTCGTCTTTTACAACGATTAAATAAAGCTTCAAAAGAACGGCAGGAAATTATGAATCAAACTGCTACAAAAGGAGTAAGAAAATCTGACAAGCGCGTTACAAAACTTTTCATTATCATCTTGATTATGTTCTTGGCATGCTACACTCCTCCAATTACATTTATGTACATTTTGAAATTTTGTCCACAATGTCATTGCAATTTTAGACACGTTTTGAGAGATCTGCAGTTTCTGTTCATTGCTGCTAATAGTGCTATAAACCCATACGTTTGCGCAATGAGGCTAAAACCATTTAGGAATGCTTTAAGGAGTATATTTACATTCGAATTAGAAGATGATGATTTCTTTGATGATGAATTTTGTCCGCGATCAAGAAGTATTACAGAGAGGGTTGCAGCCTCCATCAGGCGATCTTTCTACAAGGCCCATAGTTCAACTATCAACCTTTATCTGAACGAAATTCCAGATGATGGTATAAAAGACGAAGAAATAAAAATAACAAATTTAGAAAAAACTGAATATTTGAAGATGAACTCGCTTTGTGTCACTGATCCCTTTTTAAGACGGGCAGATACCGTTAGATGAAATAATATTTAGCGGATAGCCTTATTGTAGAGAAAATTATAAAAAACTGGGTTGACGTCCATATTCTGTTTATCTTCTTTTTGTTTTATATTTTAGTAAAAAGTTTCAGCATGCAGCAATTGTATGGTAACAAATAAATTTCAAATAATGAAATTTATCAGTTTAATGCAGGCCTTAATTCAAAGGTAAAAAAAAACTAATGTCAGCACCCTATAAAGACAAGTTTAAAAAGTAGTTCATTTGAGCATTACTAGCATTTCTTGCTCCCGGCCACCAAAAGGATATAGCTAATAGATTGAAAGTTGAACTCAGCAGTGATTTTCTTTTAATCAGGAATTATATTTGCTCAGTATTAAGCTAACTTGGAAATTTTAAAATTAGAGAAAGTATTTTAAATGCCACAAGATTTTAAATGAATAATATTGCTTCACTGTTACGCTTCTGGCTAAAAGTCAAATTTAGGAAAATATTTAAAGTGAGTATTTTTTTATATTTATTTTTATGCCCCATGAAAGCCCCTGTCACCTGCCAAATCTTTTCACCCATAATCAATAAATATTCACCAAATCTCAACACTCTCATCACGCCATCCTATTGATACAATGGGAAGAAAATATAAAAAAATTGCTTTATTTTGTCTTACTCATCAACATAGAAATACTATTAAATATATGTTACTTAATATAAATCGACAGATTGATTACTTCGAATGGGGATTAGTAGCTGGGTGACAAATGTCTCATGAAAAAAAAAATCTCTATTGTAACAGTTGATTCTTTTTCTAAATTCCACCAGGATTAAGGGTTGAATTATCTCCATCACCTCCCCATCACTCGCGCCCCCTTTCGATTAAATCACAGATTGCGTAATCCACTACTTACTTTTTGATGTTTCCTAGGGTTATATTAACCTTACTTAATTGCATTTTTTACAAGGTGAAAAAATCGATTACATTAAAGTGTTTCAAAAGAAATGTCGTCAGAAATAAAAAAAAAAAGTGTCTTTATTTGGCGACTAACTTGAAGAGCATTTTTTTTTATAGCCGATATTCTATTCCCGAGTATTTTTAATTTGGGGCAAAAAGGGATAAAATTTACCTACCATATGAAAATTTATAAATAGTTCAAATAAGCTGCCGTTTTGAAGTAAACACTAAGTTATGTTAGGATGAAAAAAAGTTCGGTAAAAGTTATAAAAGCATGTCATAAAGCTTAAAAATGCTTATTACTTCCCAGGACAAAAGTGCTTATACGAGAAATATAGTCTGGAGCGACAATTAATGTCCTACTTATTAATTATGAAAGAAAAAATATTTATAAACTAATTTTATAATTATTTATTAGCTAATATTATTCACAATCTATTTCTATTTTATTTTTTTCCGTGCTGGATTGTTTTAATGAGCTAAAATTAATAAAAGTACTTATATGATTTGTGATGGTACTTTGGCTACTGGAGATTAATTGTGGGACTTTTTCTTTCAAAATATCAAGATAATAAATTTTACTCAGACAGGTTGACATTTCCTATTTTTTTTTTCCTATTTCCTAATTTACCAAAAAAAATTTTTGTCAAAAACGTTAGCAGGTATTTTTCTTTCAAGAAGTTTTATAAAACAGAAGGATGAATTAAGAAAAAAAAGAATAAGAAAGAGTGAATTTAACGACAAGAGAAGTTTTGGCAATCATATAACATGCTAAATTATTTATAACAAATAGCAGCAGAATTCGACTTTATTTGTATAGCAAAATGTTAAAAAAAATGATTCCATAGTACTGGGTACTTGCTCAGTTTTGCAAAATAACTAGGTATCATTCCTATAAATCTAATATGACTAGGGTAGATTGGCTGCAGTCGATATTTGGTTTTTCTAACTAATTGCCCAATAAATGAAACTTTATACTACTAAAGAATGTTTTTGTTCTTAATCTATCCGGTTAGTTTCTCTTTCAAATTAAACATTAACAACCACTCCTTGACCTCATTTTTTTTTTTTTTTTTTATAGATACATATAATACGAATTTGGGGCACAGGATGATACAGACATGTAACCAATTAAATTCTTTTCTAATATTTTGCCATCAAGTGGGTTCGAACCACATATTTGTTCACTACGGTCTCCGTAGTTCGGCTCCTTAGACCACTGCACCAGGGATCCACAACTGATCTCCGTAACAGAATAATTTTATATTTCCCACTTTTTGCAATTTTATTACCAAAATTACATAATTAGCATAATTAGCATGTTTAATCATTTACAAAATTTAATTAGCATATTAGCATATTTAATCATTTACAAAATTTAAAATGTGAACAATAACCTCTCTCCGTGTCTATATATAAAACATATATCCAACTTAGGCTGTAAGTATAAAGTTTGAGTTTTTATAATATTTTTTGAGTCTTTTTTCAGAAATTTAGAAATATATGTAAAAAAATGTTTTCAACAGTCATCAAAGAAATGAGCTTGGTGCGTTAGGTGAAATTATGTTTTTTTTTTTCCTAAAGTATTAACTCAGGATATAACAGAGAAATGCAATTAAACTTCAATTCGTTGAAACAGTCACGCAGTATTGCTTCTTTAGCAGTAATGAATCAATTTAAAACGAACCTGTGACGTACAAAGCGAACTATATCATAATTACATATACACTTTATTTTAAACAAAAGCTAAAATTTTGAATATTTACATTCCTTGCAGTGAAAAATGTCATCCAGTTGTAAAAATTTTGCTCCAACACTTCATCAAAGATTAGACTTTTTTGTTAAAAATTTTAAGACTCTAAGTCTTCAGTAAAAACTGATTTTCCTTTCAAAGGTTTTGTGCAAAAAAAAACCTCTTAAGATGATGATATCATGATGAGCGATTTCATTAAAACAAAAATTTTTTTAATTTGAGTGGTTTATTTTAAACCAACTTAAGTAGGTTTAGATGTGCAGTCACAGATAGATCTTTCCAAATACTATCAAGGTTAAAAATTTCATAGTTAGAAAACCTAAAAATTTCACTTGAAAATCATATAGTCAAATTTAATATTCGTGTGTAAGAGCACTTTGAAAATTCATAAACTCATCAATTGTAGCTAACGACGCCAAATATATGGCTTTGGATTTTTAAAGAAATTAGGAAATTAGGAAAAAAATTCTCACATATTCTTAAGTTGGAATAATCAGATTAACTTACCAATTAGAGGACTGGGTGGTTGGCGATCGAACATGTAGGCTATCAAACTAGCCATTCTGTAAGAATTGCACGAGTCATATACTGTTAAGTTTTTTGACAGTATTCTGTTGTTAGCAGCTTCGAGTTCTTTTTTTAAAGCCAACCCGTGGTTGTGGACTTCTTTAATAAATAGATAAGTAAACAAATCTTCGTTTTGAATAGCAGTACACAAGTCATTAACGAAACAATCGGTGCACGAACAAGAGTCTTCATCTGTAAGATAAATCAAATCATCACTGTTCATTCATTTACAATTTTATGTTTATTTAATTGAGCGCAACAAAATTATGAAGCCTGATAATTCTGTTGTCTGCTGTCCGGGAACTTGGCCCTTTTTTCATTCAGCTCAGCAGCTTTAGAAACAGTGGCAGAATTAAAAATGAAAAAGTAATAATTTCCTAATATGGTGAAATAAAATTCCAATATTTATCAATATTTATTATAAAATTTTATTAACATAAAAAGTTACATCAAATGGGGTAGTGAGCTGTTACAAAGGTATATTTATAGGTTGTGTGTTATATAGTTCACAATTAGAAGAAAAAAAAAACCGAAAGTATCGAAAAAAATAGATAAGTTGAAAGAGTTTGGCTTATCCGTCGCTAATCATTATTTACCATTGATGAAACCGATGCTTCTCAAATTTCTCAAGATTTACTGAAAAATATATAATAATTAGTCGATGGTTGCCAGTAAGAATGATTCTGATTCATCATGTGCGGTAACAAGTGGCAAAATATCTTAGCATGGATCGACTGATTGTAGCTCAGAAGACCCAGCCTCAATAGCATCGTGTATATCCGCTGCTTTGCAACGGTTCAAGATAACGGGTGAGCCAGCTTGTGATGTTGATTTCAATATTCTACCAACCATTTGGCGTGGAGCGGTTTGAGGGTAGAAAAACAAAATTCTATCTTTATTTCTTCAGCCTTTTTTAAAGGGAAAGTTGATTCTGAATCTGCTGCGAGTACCATTCCGAGAATAATCGTTTCATGTAGGAACTGCAATGTTTGTTGACAGCCAAATCTAAAGGTTGGAAGAGTTTCGTCATATTATTCGCCCGTCAAGCCACGAGAAAACAAGAAACCAAAGGGCACAAGTGTCAAAAACTGAAATTTTGGATTCTAGTCTTACATTGTGTTTTTGTATTTTTTTCTAATGAGATTAATATAAAACGTTGAAAAAAAAAAAAAATCATTTCTTCAACATTCCAACTGTTTACCAATATTTGCGTATACTAGCTGTATACCCCGCCAAGATTTGACTAAATGCTATAACATTTAAAAAGAAATCTTAAAACGTTAAGAGAAATTTTGAGGATTCGATTATTTTAACGCGGGGCCAACAAATAAATTTTCGAGCTAATTTTTTACAGAAGAGTCCACGTGTTTGTTTAAATTTTGCTATCTTCAGAAAAATAAAAGAAAAGGTAAAAATCCATTTGGAGGACCAGAGCATCGATACACGTAACTCATGTATGCTAACCCATCGCTTAACCATTACAGCTAAGCCTTTATCTCAAAGAATGTTTAAAAAAACTTTTATTTTGTGATATCGTTCTATTTGATAATTGTTTAAAAACGTCAACTAAAAAAAATCAACCAATGAAATTCTTTAACGTTGTTATAATCATCCATGCGTCATTAAGGCTATCATTATTGAAACTAGCTGTTTATCCACCAAGATTTGGCTAATTGGTTCATTTAAAAAAAAAATCTTTAAAAAGTAAAAAGAAATTTGGAGGACCGGGGCGTCGATACCGTCGATACTTCTTATAAGTTTTGCTCAGAAACCCATAGCATGAAAAAAAAATTTCGCCTGATGTGGGAGTCGAACTTGTAACCTTCGGATCCGTAAATTTTGAGGATTTGATTATTCGATTGTTCGATTAATTTAACGTGGGGCCAAATAATAGTCTTTTCGAACTAATTTATTATAGAAGAGCCCACGGAGTTTGGTTTTGGTTTCAGAAAATTTGGATATCCGTAGCATCGAACCTGGTTCCTCTCCCATAATAAGAGAGCGCTGTAACCACCATGTCAACAAAGCTATTATTTTATGGTAATATTTCCATTTAAAAAACTAATGTAAATAAATGACTACGATTGGTTAGTTTTTTTAAATCCAGGTATGAAGTTACGAACGATATTAAGTTATTTTGATATATTCTTGTTTATTATGTTGAAATATTAAGATTCTGAAAAAAAAAATTGATTTTGAGCGTAATTAATTATTAAAATAACAATCTCGATTGTTAAAAAATTTTGCTGAAACTTTTGACATACCATCTAGAAGGTCTAATACATGTCACCTACCAATATCTAAACAAAATAGCAAAAAATGACTGATTTATGCAATTTTGAAATTACTCATATGAAATTGTTGGAAAATATGAAGCACTATAATTAATCATAAAACACTGAAACTTACGTTATATGGAAAACATAGGTAGGGGACATGGTATCTAGTGATAGGTTTTCCCATGAAAACACTTCGATAAAAGTGACTCGTCTCCTAACCGGTCAAATAACTGGCTCATAGTTTATGTTAGGTAGTAAATTTAATTTAATTTGAGTTTTCTTGGTGACATAAACACCAGGAAGGCTGTACTACAGCAGGTGTTATATTCGCATGAAATAAAATGGCGCCAATATTCTTTTTCATCTGATAGAAATTTTTTGTATTTTGCCTGATAGCAATTCCATAACAGTTTTGTATGTAATTTATGGACGCATCGGTTAATTTTTCTTTTCCAAACATTAATTTACGGCGACATTTTGGTAACACCTTTCTAATTTTTCGTAACTTAGCACCTACTCGTTTCTGGATATGCCCGATGCATTCACCTTTGGTCACAGTAACTCTGCGTAGGGCTTCTCTTCAACCACAGTTAAAATGGCAAAAGAATAACCATCACCGATAACTGGTGTGTACTGCCATTTATGTTTTTCGACTGACTGTTTGAATATCGATAACACTCCTGTTGTTTCTATTGATGACGCTGACCCCAAATCGTTTATGCTATACGCGTGTGATTCTTCCAAATGATGTCAGCTGGAGTATTCTTATGTTTCTCTTAATAAACACACGAGATTTACAGTCCTTGAATATAACTTCAACATCGATAAATTTATCGTTTTCACGTTCAAGGCAGGTTACGACACCATTTAATGACGAGTACCCTTACCATTGCCATGAATCATTAAGCGGCGCCACTATATTGGTAGCATCATCATTTATACGAACTGCAGCTACAGCATCTGACTGGATTTTAGACATGCACGGCAACTTGAAGATATAATGGATTCAGCTTAATAATAATTTCACTCTATGCAAGATTTGTCTATGGCGGTGGAATATTCGTTAGGCGGCAGAAGATTTTGACTACAAAGTTGAACAAATTCACGAAAACCTACAACAGTACGTAAGTTAACATGAAAGCTACTTTTTCATCAGTTTTTTTTTTCAATTCTAGGGCTTGAAAATAAATAATGATTCCATAAACAACTACAATTTCATGATAAAGTCTCTTTTTCCTCCTGGGGTTAATTGCCATCAAAACGGTATTCCGCTTGCAGCCAGGATATTGGCCAGTTAACTGGACAATAATTTGCAATATTGATAAGTGAAATATGAAGCTAATACCATGTTTTTCAACAATCTTTTCATCAACCTTAGGAGCAGATGTAGTTGGTGTTCCCGAAGCGGCATCTTGGGTGACCGCTTGTTGTTGTTAAGGTACGTTAGTATTTTCAATACCCGGTTACAGTTGCTGATTACACCTTATTTTTTTGTTTTTCAAATGCCTTGTCCTTCTTTTCTTAGTATACCTATTTTTATTTCGTCTATCAGAATTTCCCATTTCAACCAATCAGTTTTAATAGACAGCTAATATAATGTTTTATAAAGAAATTATTGACATGTGTAACTTTTCTCCTCACTAAAAACTGATTGTTGATGCCGTAAAAAATTTTAAATGGTTAGGAAGGGTGTAAAATGGATCTACCAAAACATCAAGCTCGATTATACATCCTGTAAGCATCGTGAAAACCACGGGATGGAGCAGAGGTGCTTTGGAGAAAAAAGCTCAATGGCACCTAAATTATGGGCAACGAATGAGAATATCATGTCATAGGAAAAGGTCAATATCTCCGGAAATAAAATTTTCAGACAAAATAACTTTAATATTCGAAATCTATGATAACTTTTGAATAAGAAAAGTTATGTCGCATGGTGTATGTAAAAACAATCTAAATATTGGTGATTTTGACTAGTGATCTACCTTAACCAGTGAAAATCTTTTCCAATCGTTGACGTGATTTGCGTCACACTTTTCCTTAAGGCTAATATTATAGAGACTCCTAGTCGTTCGAATTACATGGGCGATAAATCTGAGACAGATGGATGTTACGATGTTCACTTGAATGTTCTGCGTCGCACTGAGCTCCCGTAAAAAAAAGAGACATAGAAGGAATCGACTGGAATACAGTCTAATATTTGCGTTAATCGAGCCAATCCAATAAAAAAAAAAAAAAAAAAAATTTGGATTTAATTTGACGCAGTCGATAAAAAGAATAATTTGGCCCAGATATAGTTTGGCAATTTTTGCCATTTTGATCCAAATTTTCTCCGCATCAAAATTTATCCGAATAAGGTAACACAACGTACAACGGACACAAACTTTAGAAGAAAATGGGTTTTCCCTGAGTACCTTACTCATAACTTCACAAGTTTACGTAACAGAGCTTAGATAACAGACATTATTTCTTTCATTTCTACGTTGTGTACAAAACGGCGAGATCAGTAAAGTCGAGTTAGCCCTTTTTTTGAGTTAGCCCCTTTGTGACGTCATAAGTTTGTAAATAACGAAATATCTTTAAAGGGGCTAACTCATAGTACATTAAGGTGTTTCCTCTGGGAGCTAACTTTAAGTCAATGGTGCTTTCAAAAACAATGAAAAATTATATTAATTAGTGTTTTGTTATTTGCTTTACTTACTTTTTTTTCTATTCGTGCGCATATTTCGAGTATAATTATATACAGATTAAAGTTAAGCTGCCAGATTAATTATTAGCTTTTAAGTAAAGCTTTTAAGTATATTTGAACCTCATAAATATTTTGAAAATAATAAGATATCGTATTAACATTACAATAATGTCTACATTGCAAAAGAAAAATTACTTTCATTAAACGACGACTAACACCTTTGTCAGCTATAGGTGTCAATGCTGAAATAAATGCAAATGTTATAAAAAAAGCTTTCAAGTAATTATATATCACATATTACAACTTTGTTTTTATTTTGTTGCTACCTTAAGACCTGTCCGTTCTCAAACTCAACGATAAACTAATTAATCTTATTTTTCATTAATGGTCAGAAAATTTTTTTTAAATCATAAGTGACTTAGAGTTGGCCCCCAGAGGCAAAGTCTAACTGCGCGAAACACCTTAGTGTACTCCGAGTTAACTCCACTAAAGATAGTTCGTTAATTACAAACTTAAGACGTCACAAAGGGACTAACTGGAAAAAAGGGCTCGATGGTGTTAACTCGACGTTTATCGACCCCCAAAACGACTACGTTAACATGAATAAAACAAGTATCGAAAAAGATAATTTTTTACTTTTTAAACAAATCCAAGCTTTTATTTAGACAAATTATTTATTAGGTAGAATGGTTTTCTACAGATTAAAGTATTTCTTTTATATTATCCTTGTTGTGAGAAAAAAGCATTACATGTAAAAATCTATGAGAAATGAAAAATAATGTTAGCAGGAGCTTAATCGCTTTTAAACTAAAATATATTTTAATAAGGAAACGAAAAACATGCTAACCAAACTGCGAGACGAAAAGATAATTTAGAACCTGAAGCCTTAAAATATGCGAAATCAATCTCTTGAAACTTTTACAGAAAGTCAAACTCAAAATGTTTAGAAGGGGACGGAGAACTTCCCGGTTCAACCATATCTGCATGCCGACAAGGATTCGCGAATCGCTGAAGAAATATAAAAAGTGCTCCAATATCGCTAATTTTCATATTGTTATAGCATCTAATTTCAATGGCAAGTCTAAGCAATCAACCAGTATATACAAATCGTGTTTAAAAAATCTGAAATATGACTTGCACTCGTCTTCATTTAAATCTTCAAAGCTAAATACTTCCTATCCCCAATGAAGAATATCAGGATTTTTTGATTTATGTAAATCTTTTAATAAAGAAAATTTAATATCATCGATTAAATCAAAATAACAACCAACCAATAAAATATTTCTTTCAAATACATATCATGTGTACATACATATATCAATAAGTTTATACTGACTAAATTTTCTATATCAAATGTTCCAAAACGAAGACTAATACATAAGATGTGTTAGAGTTTGTGTGACGAATGCGTGCCAAAGATTGTTGGCGTGTCATCTTTTTTGATGTGCCTGCGTATCAATTTTTCTGGCGTGCCAGCGTGCTAATTTTTCATGGCAGTTTTTCTTGACATTTCTGCGTACCACTTTTTTCAATTTATTTTTTCTGTAAAAGATTTGTTTTGTCAACGGTTTTATTTGCAACGGTTTTTAACTAACTTCAACTAACAAATAAATTTGACTAAACAGACAGTAAATGGAATATTGTTTGTAAATTGATTAAGTTATCTAACTATTAAAATCTCTTAATTGCTCAATATATAATATATATATAATAATATAATGATTATATTATATAATGATTGTCTTTCTTAAAATGAAATATGTAAAAGTATCTATGAACGTAGGATACTATATTAATGAAATAAATTTTGTTTTTCCTCCCAACTTTTTTAAGGATTTTACCATGCCATTATTACCTTAAATGCTCATAACACGGACTAAAACTTACGTTTCAAACTTGAAGGGCTTAAAACCATTGCTTGTATGCGGGGTTTTACGGTATATTAAACAATTCAGCAGTTTGTTGTTAATCAAGTAAAAATAAATCAGGTTGTTTTCATCTTTAATAATTAGGAAGTTTTTAAGGTAATTACTGAAATTTAAATACAAAGTTTTGAGTAAAAAAACAATAAAATATATAATGAAATAACAAGAATAAATGATCAATAATAATTCGAAAAGCTAAAGGTCATACAACGAGGTGTTTAAAGAAAAAGCAATGCTGTTACTTGAAGCAACCACACCAGAAGCCTACAACGCAGTTTTCAATGAAATGGAGAAGTTTACCAAGTATGAAAGCAAATGTTCCAAAAATCTTGCTGAGTGGTTAACTTGGTGGAATGCCAAAAGACATCTGATTTTTAGAGCATTTACTCGTAAGGATTTGGTGCTATTGAATTGGAAAGTGGTATTGGTTTTAAAAAAATTTATTTTCATTTAAAAGCTACGAATTTTTCTGTTTGCTTTAGAAACAATTTATATAAATTTAACTTGTTCCTGTATTTACTGGGCTAAAGTCTTTATATTTTTCAGATTAGCCAAAAACAAATTCTGTAAATCTGACGTTTTTATTTTGGCGAACGGTCAATTATTTTAAATTTGTCAAGTAGTTATTTAATTTCGAGAATTAGTAAACCTAAGGCAACATTTATTAAATACTGGGAAAAGGGCTTTTTTTATTTGCCGAGTTTTTAAAACCTATTTTATCAGATCATCTTATAAAAGCAAAGAAAACCCATTACATTATGTTGATAATTTTTTAGAATAGTATTTTTTGTCTATTATGCAATGCCCTAAATAAACTTTTCTTTGGTTTCGCATTTAGGCGCATATTTGAGGTTTTTTTTATTCAAATAGCTTAAAAGGGTGCTTATTCGAGATAGGGCGTTTATTCGAGTTGTGTGCATTTATTTTAGTAACTTCGTCATTGCAATTTATATACTTATAGATTGGAACAAGCCATGCATGAATCAGGCAGAAGTCATTCATGCGGGTTGTCTCATTGTGGTTAAAAAGATGTAACTTAATTGTGTTTAACAAATTTCCACGCTTTAGAGATAGCATTTTACTTGAACAATAGTTCGAGGCGTTTGTCATTGGGTCACACAGTGACGGCTGCGGATCAGGCCAATTTGAAATAGATGTGCGAGAGGAAAGGCGGGAGATAGAAGCATCAAATAACATTGGAGCCGATCTTCTACATATCAGCTCTTGAAAAAGATCTGACGATTGGGATTGCATTACCTACGAAATTAAAATCTTGTGCTTCTAAAGCGTTACTTTTTATGCCAATTCAGAGAGCTGAAGATGCGATCAATTTGATGAAATTCAGGAAAGTCCAACACTTATCTCTTATATCCATCACGCAAAAAAAAAAAAATAATAATAAACTGGCATACAGTCACCCCAGAAATGACACAAATGCAAGCCAGAAAAATTGTCACGCGGGCACGCTAAAAATCTCTCATACGCACATAACCACACTCAAGCTGCTAACGTTGCCTTCATCAGGTGTCTACCACTTAAGGTCCCTATTATCTCCTTGTAACGTCAAATTGCTACTACTAAATTATCAATATTTATACCAATTTAATACATAATTGCCGGAAAAAAAATTAATTGTGCCATGTTTTTAAATAGTATTTTCCACTTTGTGAAAAATATTTAGTCTTACCTTGTTTCATATTAACTATTTAAGTTTCTGATATCGCATCTATTATCAGTTGAGGTAATGGATGATCATCTTTTAATTTTTTTTTATTTCCTGTGTAATTTATGCACGTGACTGGAAAATGCGTAAATATTTTTTTGCGCTGGAGAGAGAATTTTTCTAGGGTGAATTGTCTAGTAATTAGGGTAATTTTCGAATCGGCCTTTCTTTTTAACTCCAGGAATCAGTAAGTTCAAATATAGAATATTTTTAACCAATCTGAAAATGTAACCGAATAAACATGTTAATTCCATTTTTAAATTTTACGCATTAGCAAAAACAGAAACAGGCTTTGGCAGTAAAAACGCCACGAAAAAATATTTCGTCAATTTTTTGACATTGACTGTCGCATGTAAAGGAGGTGATTTCAGAAAAACTTGGCCTCCTTTAAATTTTCCCTTGATATAGTGGAGATCACATAGAGGTTTGCTAAAGAGGTTTGTTGCGGTATGGTCTATCAGTATCAGGTAACTATGTCCAAATTATAAATACTATGGATGCAATCAAGAAGTAGGTAGTTATTAGCTTTCTAGAATAACAAACGAAGCGCCATATTGACATTACTATCCAATTTTGCATCAGTAAAAAGATGGAAGAACAGAATATCCGAGTATGCCTTGTTTTTATTAAACTTTATTAAAGTTTTTCAGTCCACGGACTAAATATGACTCGTTAAAGTACAAGATTATGGCAAATATAAGTGTTCTAACGGTCAATTCTTCCTTGGTGAGGCAGATTTCAGGTTCTACATGTTATTTATTGGTTGTGTGGCGATGGGTATATTTGACTACTTTATGTTAAATTTAGAATTATTATATCATTACTTCAATTATTATGACTTCTAACGATGCCAAATTATGAATAAACCAGCGAACGTCAATAAACTACAATTAAAAAAAAATCCGGCGTCACGAAAGTCGGATTTTCTTGCAAACATTTGAAATGCATCCTACAAGCAATATAAACGTTTTACGGAACTTTTAGAACATGTAATTGAGTGTAAAGCTTACATCCACAATAAATAATCGAATCTACTCAGAATCAGTTCGTGCAGTAGTTTATGGAAAAGTTTGCTATTAAAATAAATGAAATGTATTTTACTTACTTGCCCTCACCTCAACGATATTTAATAATAGTAAATAAAAAAGGACTTTCATTTTCCTTCTTCTTTATTTCTTTTGTTTACATAAATCCGGCAAATTCATTAACAAAAAGTTTTTAATGTGAAACATTCGAACGTTCGAAAAATTCCTAAGATTTCCTTGCAATGCAGAAAATTTTTTTTTGAAATCGTTTCCGGTCGCTTTTAAAAAGCAAATTTTACCCGGCCACTCTTCTTTCCATGAATTTTTAAACCACGTCACGACAATTCCATATTACCGAAATTTTTAAGTAATCTTAATCTTCTTCCTTAGCCCTTCCACAACCCCTATATTTTTACAACTTCCCATATACCTAACACAAATTATGCGACGGTTTCAATAAACCATATAATATTGAGTGATTGAACATAACCTGGTTCTACGACTATGGACAAAGTATTTTGGCAAGTACGATATTTTGACCCAAATTCGCGTTCCAAAATTAACTTTAAAAATCCATTTTCTTGTTAAGAACATAAGAAACGTAGATATTTCGAAGATGTAAAAAATTTCAGGATGTGGTAAATTTTGGATGGTACGAAATGTGAAGATGAGGAATAACGGGGATACGTATATAAAGATGAGGAATGATGTGGGAATATTTGGAACGTGGTACAAGATATTTAAATTCAAATACATCCTTCTTAACATTTAGACTCCAAAAGGTGATGGTTGTTATTTAGGCAAGATCCGAAGATTTTCGTTTTCATGTTATATAACACTCGTTTTTGAATTTAGCCAATAGAAATTTTAAATTCCCGTTAAGAAAAATTTCTTCAGTGAAGTAGCTACATGGTTTTATTTTCAGAAAATAAACGGTGGTAAATTCATTTAAAAATATGGGTTTTATAAAAAAGCATTTTTTAGAAAGTCAAACTTTCTCAATGACAAACAGTTCTAAAAGCTCTTTAATAGACAGTAAGTTCTAAGATTCCGATAAAGGCGAGTATTACTATTATTAACTATTATTTTACACATGTTCATGAGAATTATTGTTTCTATATACCAAACGCATTGACTTCAAGTACCAAAAAATTTTAATAAACTTACGAATAGAATAAATGGTGTAAAAGTGTTTAGTTTTATGAAAATACTCGCAGTTTAAAACTTATATTTTTTTGATATGATCCAAAAGAAGAAATCAGCATGAAAGCGATTTGAGATTCAGATGCTAATGCCAATTTATTTACAAAACAATGATACACTAAAAATGACCAGCAACTTTTCTAATCCTTCAGTAGTAGTTACTAGCAGTCCGTTCCATCATTGAGTACTACGAGCTCCATATAAGGTGTACTTTTATCAAGAAATACACTCCGGATAATTGCGACGGCTTCATCATGCGTTATATCAAGTAAACTTTCACCATCCACTGATATTATAATCTGTCCAACCTAGAGCAAATATAAACAAGTGATTAGATTCTCGAAACGATGTAAGGGAGGGAATGTTTGCTAAAAAGACAATTATATATTACGCTTACGTTTTAATGGTCATTAGCTTTGTTTGGGGTAAAAAATTTAAACTTTTTAAGAATTAGAGAATTATGAGATAATATTCTCAGAAACTTCAGAAGAAACAAACTTGGAAGTAATTTTCCAGAAATCATATAAAATTTCAGACGAAACTTTTAGATGGACGAAATAATATTTTATACATTTCATAATATCCAAACTTTTATCCGTCTATTATTATTATCGAAAACAGTAAGTTGCACATTTAAAGAAAAATTCCACCACTCTAAAGCACTTTTCGGTGATTTCAAAGCAATTAATGTTTCTGAAACTGATACGCACCTATACTTTACTTAGTTTCATATATAATTGTAAGCCAAAAAAGTTTCTTCTACTTTCCATAAATTAAAATATCTCAAGAAATGATTTTAGATCTAATGATACGTTTTTCAGCTTTAAATAAGAAAAGATGTTCAGCTTTAGATATCTTTTTAAGAGATTGTTTTTTATGGAATAAAATAATCCTAAAAGGAAATGTTCTGAATGTTTAAAAATCAAAAAAATTTTTTTTTTCTTTTAAAGAAAGGCTCGTATATTTTTTTTTATATATTTTACAAATGAAGTCATTTAGATAAAATTTGATGTGACTTTATCAATAACGCTGGTTCTCGACGATAAGAGCTGTAATCATATACAAGTCACCATTATTTATTTTTTAATATGGTCTCATTGTTTGTAAAAATAATGTCATCATTCTTATACATTTATTTCTTAAAATTTACTGTAGTTTTTTTAAGTTACTCACGAATTTTTTTTTTTGATAACAGTAATAATAAAACCAAAATGATTTAAATTTTTTTTGTATAAACTATATAGATAAAATTTAATGCTGGTTCTCGATGATGAGATCTAATGATCTTCTAAAATTCACCACGTAAATGATTAAAATAATAATACTTTAATAATTAATAATAATAATAATTATATATTTTTTTTCAATGAGGCAATTATAATAAAAATATTATCATGTACCAATTTCTCAAAATCTTCTGTAATTTAAAAAAAAAAAAAAAAAAGATCATAATTTCAGAAGAAAAGAAACATACGTTTTTTCGATCAATGAAATAATGTTTTGTACTATCATATAAAGTTTAAAACAAAAAGCATTTTGGTTTTTTCAGAAAATCCGAAAAAAACTTTATTTAACTTCATTTTTCATGTTCGAAATATGGGCTCTATGCCTACATATCAATTTCTGATATATAATACCTTCAAATATGACCATATTTTGGCTTAGTATGACCTGGTAATGCTATCATCCATTAGTATTAGTGAGTACTCCCAGAAAAAAAAAAAAAAAAACTTTCTGGATAAGCTACAAGTAAAGAAAAATTAATACTGAATCAATCTCAAAAAAAAAAGGTCATTTGACAAATACTGCTTCAAGAAGAAGATGCTTTAAAAAAATTCTAATTTGAAATAGGAGAAGGTAATGGTGACAATCTTAAAGTTCAAATGTTTATGGAAGAAATATAAACTTGAAATTGTAGCATTAGTTACTTACTGTTCAGTTCAACAGTGGTCAAACGTACTATATCGACAGAAATACTTACTTTGAGACTTGTGTTCTCCGCAGCGCCCGTATGAAGACCCACAATCTTTATATCTCGCTGATACAGGTTTGTATTACCACCACCTATGCTTATACCTAAATATTAAAAGAAAGGAGAGATTTTTATTGAACAATATTAAGTATAAATATATATAGCTAGTCATGAATAATAAGAAAAAAAAAAAAAAAAAAAAACCACATATTTTCTGCGTCCTTAGGACGAAGAAAACTTGGCTTTTACGATTTAAATTTATTTAAAATTATTTAAAGGTGAAATAAAAAGCTTTATCACAAATGAACTTCATAAAAAATTTCAACATCATTTATTGCATCGTTTTTAAGAAATTTAATAAACTTAAGATTACACCCATTTAGCCGCCACGGCACTCAGTAAAGAGTTCTCTGCAGATGTCGAAGTAGTTTAAACGGTGCAGGTAAATGATTTACTTGCATATTATATAGTTGTTAGATCAAATGCATTTTGGATCCCGGTCACATAAAAGTATATTTTCAAACGTGATCAATCGGACTATTTTGGGATAGTTTAGAAGTCAGGGTCTACAAAAAAGATTGTTTAACAGGTTCCTTTTTAGGTCAATTATATTTTTACAAATATTTAGATCGATAAAATTTAAAAGCAAGTTTTTAATAAAAAAAAAACAACAAAAGTTAATTATGAAACAAATATTTTTACACTTTTAACGAGAAAACATTATACTAAGGATCAAAATCATAGATATAAAACGGTTTTTGAAAATGTTTTATATGGAAACACGGACAGAAAAAACTGATCTTTGCCGACTATAAACCGTGAAAAACTAAGAGAATAATACCAAATTTAAATTTTGATTTTTTTTAGGGCTAACTTATATACATATCTTTTTCAAAACTTACCAATAGTGTAAATCTTTTCCCTAAAACAAAATCCTCACAGTATCTTAAAAATAAAATTATTCGCAAATAAAATTTGAAACCACTGGTTTACTAGTATAAGTTTGATGTTTTGAAGAAAAAAAAAATAAAAATAATAAAATTCAAAAAAGTTAGATTTATCTAATAATAATTACCTAGTGTTGAATAAGATTTTGATATTTGCACAACCTCATAATTTTCCTCAGGTCGTATTATTGATAAGGCACCTGGCTTGTTTTCCATGCGAACTTTAGTTTGATCAATTGCCTCGGTTGTCCTCTGAGTCAAACTTAACTTCTTTGGTGATTGTAAAGATGTGCTATAACTTTGATTATTGGTTTTGATAAGATGAACGTTTTTATTTTTCTTATTAACTTGAGCATATAATGATTCAATGTCATTTTCCGATTTAATGTTATTTAGAACTGATTTATCGGAAGGTATTTTATTGGATTTATTTATGGTAATAGCCCGTTCTACCTTCAAACTTACTGGCCTTGGCATACTGTTTGTAGAAATTAGACTATTCATCGATTGCGAACGAACAAGTTCACCTTTGTTGGAATTCTTTGAAAATTCAACATTGTTGTAAATATGGTCAAATTCATTATTTTCTGTGGCTTTTTGATTAGTGTGTCCATGCATCAATGTTGAACGAGGCATATTCATAATAGAAGCACGAGGAATTGATTTTTCTTTAAGTAACGATTTTGAACGTTTCTTTTTATCTAAAAGTATGCAAAAGTATGTAAATTTGATCTGCAGCAAAACTTTCAGACACAAGCGCTCATGAGAAATATTGAGTAAAATTGCTGTGTTTCGATTATTTCTTTAGTTCTAAAAAATATTATTTTAACCAGTAATAACTAAATTTAAAAAAACTAATTAATTCGAAATATAAAGATTTAACCTGTAGGTACATCAGCCCCAAGTTTGGTTTAAAAGCGCAGTATGTTTTTCAAAAATTACCAACGCATTTTACTTTTAGGTTTTAATTTTTTTTAAATCATAGCGTTAATTATCAGCTTTGAAGAAAAGAAAATTGTTTACTTTCGACGAAAAAACTTTGAGACAAATAAACTTATTCGCTTATTCTTTATTAAAAAAAAAAAAAAACTTACTGTAATTATCTTGTTTTGATCTCTCTCTTGTGATGACACGGTCGTACACATCTCTTTGATCCAAAGCCACTATATTTCTAAGAATAAAATATAATAAAAATGGTTATCAAATCATAGGAACCAAAGTAAAACAATTTAAAATAGTTAGGTGATTGTCATGAGCTCAACTTAATTCTAAAAACCTATTTTAGATTAATTCTAAATATAGAAGATTATACTCAATATTTCATGTGGTCAAGACAAACGCTCACCGGTTTTAGATTTAAGTGGTGACTGTGAATAAGCAGTGCTAGAAAAAAATCCCAGAAGTAGAAAAAAGCAGGATGTAAGGATCATAGTTAAGAAACAAAGCATTTTCAGCAGTTTTGAAAGTCTGACACAATTATTTGGTGTAATGGTGATTTTAATAAAATAATAACTCAAGTTTTAAAATAAACGAAAACAAGCTCTATGGACATGGAAAAATTTTGCTAAAGAAAAAAATGACACGAAAGCTATTGAAGGCATGGCACTCATTAAAATCTTCCAACAGCCAATAATCAGCGTTCTAGCAATTAATTAGGGATGAATTTAACACATCTCAAACAAGAAAAAGGCCAGAAATTCGATATTTAATAGAAATAGCATTAAGCTTAGCAGCTTCATGAAAGAAAAAGGATTGTTGCCCCTAAGCATGAACTTCCAGAAATGAACACACACACACACACCATTGGATGGAGCATGCATGTACGTATGTAGGTACGGATGCATATATGTATATTTCAGTAAAATTTTTTTTCAAGCTGGAATCAGCTACATATCCGGCATAATCTTTTAATAAGCAACTTACTTTCACTTTCACTAAATGGGAATCCCTGAATAATTTTTTATAAGGCAAGTTGGTAAGTAGCTGAATGCACCAAAGATAATTGAAACGAAAATAAATTGATGATCTGGATACTAAAGTTGAAAGTTTCTAATCAATGGCGCTAGATAATCTCTTTTTCAGCAACCTTTAAACCTAGTTTAAATCAGCTGGACTTGAATATTTTACTAGTTACAATTTCGTGTTCCAAACTAACATGGTACTTTATTGATCAATTCATTCCCATTGTTAAAACAATCCAAAGCTTAAATAAAAATACAGCTCTCGGACCAGTAAGTATTTCAATAGTAACATTAAAATGCAATGTTCACATATTAGCTGATCCCATTTCTAAATTAATCAACGGCTCACTTGAGCAGAGCAGCTTTTTATCTTTACATTGGAAACTTTATACATAATTTGGCTTAAAATTAATCTAGTCAAGTTGGAAACTTTATACATAATTTGGCTTAAAATTAATCTAGTCAAGTTAATAATAAGTCTTTATTTATGCATAATTTTCAGATTCTTTTGTGATTGCCATTTTAAATGCAAAAAAAAAAAAAAAAAAAAAAAAAAAAAAAATTTGTGGACAATATATAGACAATATTCAGAACATATACTCTTTTGTGAGTTAGTTAGTGTTATTTATTATACTCTTTTTCGTACTATTTTATACTCTAAGTATTCATTATACTCTTTTGTATTTGGACTATATACCTTTTTGTAACCAGAAGTTTTTAAAAATATAATAATAAGTAAGACAATTACTACTTTTGAAATTAGTTTTTTTTTTGTATTAATGAATGAAAACTGGAAATGATGTAGAAAATCGTAAAGCATTTTAATAATGTTTAAGACTGACTTATTATAATAACTTTCTGGCTTAATTTTTTAAAGTTATTTCTAAAAAAAAAAAAAAAAAAAAAAAAATGACTCAAAAGTACTTTGGCATGTTGGTCACTATTTAAGTAGTTTTGATGAAGTCTTTTCATTTAAAAGCTTACGCGGTAATCTCCAGTTATGGTGTGAAACATTTATGGAACATTTAGGACATCACATTTCCCTTTATATCTTCAAAAACATCTACAATTTTTAAATAATTTTTGGTATGGCGAGAGCTGTTTATGTTTTTCTTTATGTTTATGTTTTCAAATTCTTTGTTGTTGACAGGTGGCTAGTTCCAAACTATTTTGTTTTTGGTTTATTGAAAATAAATTTATTAATAAATATTATTAATAAAGTTCGAATTCTCAAACAACCTTAAAATTTTTTGAGGAGAACTGTTATAACATGACAGATTTGCATGTGAATTTTCTTTTAAAACCGAAATAAAGATATTCCACATATTCAAAAAAAACCTAAAAGGACCTAGCCACCAGTCAAAAATAAGTTTCCAGTTTTTGTACATAATTTTTAAAGACAGGCGTCTATCACCATGCTAAAGATTATATAGATGAAAATGTGATGTCCTAAATATGCCATACTTAACTGTGATGCCATCACAAAGCTTGTTAAAATATACCCCAAAACTTCAAACGCTTATAACTCGAGAACCATTTGTGCTGTTTTGATGAAATAAAAAAGCGTCCTTCATTAAACAACTTTTTAAACAGAGCCCAACATTTTAAAGTACCTTGGAATCCCTTTAACATTTCACTTATAATGGTTGTAGATTTAATAAACCTCCAAGGGGAAATAGTTTGATTCATTTGAATGCTTCAATTTCAAATTAGAAAATTAAAAATGAAGAAACTCGCTTTCTAAGGAGGAAAAGTCTTCATTATCTTAACAAATTTTTATTCTCAACACGGCTTACCCAAGTTAATCTTAATTCGTTTCCCATTATTTTGATCAAAATTTATTCCAAAACAAAAAATGGATGTGTTTTGTAAAAATAATTAGATATTAAACTTCGAATTTAAAACACAGGTAGCATTTGAAAAACATATGGTAAATTTAAGAAACTCAATTAAATAGTATTTTTCATTATTCTACTGTAGTCAATGTGGGTGGTTGGAGTACAAAATTCTGGTCTAGTGGGCCTGAATTACATAATTTCTATTTGAAATTTGGTTATGGTCTTATTCTTATAATTTTATTTTTCTAATAAAGAGCATCATTGATGCTGTTTTGGAGAATGTAATAAAAATTGTTCAAGAGCTAATCACATTTTAATTTAATTAACTTTTAGTAAATCTTAATTATAAAAAATCTGCAAAACTCAGACACTTTCTATGCTTTCACACTAGAATAGCATAATAAAAACAACAGTCATACACATTCTCCATGTGCGAAATTTTTGAGGTTTTTTATCGTGATAAAAATTTCTTTTGTTCAAATTTACTTAGCTCCATCTCCTCTTTGAGCAGGTAAATTCTTTGCGCTTGGAATTAATTTCTGTGGATGGCATTAATGAAATAGCCAAAGTAATGATAAATTTTATCAATTATCGTAATAAAATGGTTTTGAAACATATGAATGCCTAGTTGTGGAAAGCAAAAATTATAGGTGAATTCTCAAATTTTTTATGCAAGGTTTAACCATAGCCGTAAGAAAGAAAATACATAGTCCAGTCATTATTGGGCCATCGTACAGCTTTATTTTTCTTGCACTTAAAAACGAAAATATGTCAAAACAGAGTGAATCGCAATATGGCAATCTGGAAGTTAACAGTTAATAACACTACAACATACTAAAGCAATGATTTTACTGTTTCAACACTGGAATCGGACAATTCGTTTGATGATACACAGTTTATAAATGATAAAGATGTTCATTTTGTTGAAATTTAAAAGCAAAACAACACCAGTAGTGTATTTTTATGCAGTGAATGTTCAAAAGAAGTTCGAAAAGGAACTCAAGCGTAAAGATAAAGCATAGATACTTATAAAAATTTTGATGCTACTTTTGTTGAGTAAAGAGGTGAGAAATTCTGCAATTGATTAAAAAGACATGCAAAGTTGAGAAATTCACTACTAGTGAGCTAAATGTGAATAAATTCATAAGTTGCTATGCCAATTACATCCAGGAAACCAATAAAATTTACATACTTTAATCTCATTATACATTATTTCCTCCACTTAGACAAACAAAAGATAAATACCTTATTTCTTCAATAAGAAACCTTTTACTAGGATCCAAACATATATAACTGACTTCAATCGCAAGTTCTTCTGTACGTTTCTTCTGAAGATACTAAAAAATTATTACTTACTATCATGGGTCATGTATGAATGTTAATCATCACCCTACGTGGTAAACAATAGTCTAATCTTTGAGCCTCACTTTCATTACAGAAGGTCTCAGAAAAATGATGAAAGTTGGAAACCACCAGTCCCCCAAAAAAACTCCCAAAAAATGAAAATAAACTTCCAAAACATTATTTTGCAAATTCAGACCACTCAGCTTTAAAACTCATATTTTCTTTTTTATTGTTCATTTTATAACTTAATGTCCTATTAAGTCATTTTCAATGCTTCTTTTATGCAATGGTCAGACATAGGGCAGGCTGCACTGATAAATGATTAGACAAGGAATTGTAAAAATAAATCTGAAATTGTCAAATTAGTCATGAAATTTGAATTAAAATTGACTTTCAATTAAGACCCCCTATATTATGTTTAACTTATATGTTCTTTTTTCATTATGGCTGACAACCAATGAAATAGTTACAATAGCTCAATTCCACCTTCATTTTAATATGGTACTCCTTATTTTCCAAACATATAGATAAAAATATAACATGTTTGATGGTTTTTCCCAGGAAAAACAAAATATTTTTTTTTTAGCTTCTTTCAGTAAACTGAATTAAACTGAAACAGAAAGTGAATAAACACTGAATAACGAAATAAGGAAATACTGCAGTAAGATGCTTCTTTAAAGATTTATATTCTTTAACGGTGAGATTCTCTTGCAACACTTTATCCAGCGATTTTATTTTCAGTAAAGTTTCGTCAACACCAGAGTTTATCTCTTAATAAAAAAAATTAAGAATTTATAAGCAAATTTCAAGTATCATTTATATATTTACCCACTAACTTAGTTATTGCCATAGTGTGAAAAATTCTAATTAGAGGCAAAAATCGTTGCGCATTATCAAGTGTACCAGATTTGTGCCTAAACTCTGACTTCAAAAATTAATCTAAGTTAGTGTTTCATATGATCATTGTTTTCTGCACATCTAAAAAACACGCACACAAAAAAATGCTGATTTAGGTTATATTTGTAGTATGAATAAATTTTAAAAAATCATAAATGTCAAGGAATTGTTAAAAAAAAAAACAACCTGTTGTATAATACTCACCCATTATTCCACGTTTTTCTTTTTTCCGATGGAAAGTCTTAATAAATCCCCGCTTAAATATCGATTTTTGATTCTTGTGATTGACTTTCATGGTTGCAGGGTGAACGTTTTTCATTGACAAGCTTTCTGTACTCTGCAATGTAACATTTTGTTCTGCCACTAAACAAATTTAATAATCCATAAATATATTAATATAAATGAAATGCATATATAAAATTTTCCAGAATTGTAACATTATTTTCTATTTTCTGAAAAAAAATAAATTAAATCAAATATTTAAACAAAATTTGATATGCTTTGAGGCCTGACCCTGGGGACAACAATAATTTTCAGATGGTGCCCGTACAGGCTAAAAAACAACATCAGCATAAACAAAACGTAAAAGGGATAGATTTAGTAAAAAATTTTAAATTGCATTGAGGCTTAAAACAACATTTAGGCTTAAAACGTTGGGAAGTTTTAGCTCAGTGCCAAAAACCATAACTTGTTCAAAAATCAGTTAACATTCTCTATATATAATCAACACCTTTAAAAAAAAAAGAAGCTGATTTTCAGATATTAAAACCAATCAGGCATAAGGAAAGGAAAGAATTTATATTATTAACAAAAAATGCGAAGTTGAAATGACTTACATGCAGGTGAAAATGAATTTGATTTCTTTCTTTGAACTGAAAAAAATTTATTCTTTATCTGCTTGTTATTTCTTTGAAGACGAGCCGGAGTTTTACTTTCAGTTTCAAAACTTTTACTAAGAGATCGGTTCAAGCTTTTTGTTTTAATTGATGATTTTCTCTCTGTTTCTAAAATTTGAACTGACTTTGTACGGCGATGCATATTGCTTTCTAAATAATAATAATAATAAAAGGCATATTGCTCCATGCATATTACT
>JAUZNK010077899.1:0-13457 GCA_035046665.1 Euphysa ruthae | reverse complement strand
ACTGGTCAGTGTAGAAGCAGTAAAATGGAGTGGGTCATGAATACTTTTGCTTGACGCCGAATAGTCGTGCTCACTCCCTTGAACCATTTGGCTGACTCTTATCGAAACAACCCCAGGCTGATGCTAAAACCAACACAAGTCCAAACTATCCATCATCACCTCTGCATCAACTCTACAAAGCCAATAGAGGAATGGGGCCCTAATTTCCTAGGTCATAGACTCGACATTTTAGTCGAGGTTATAGTGTTTGACGAATCCTGTAAGGTTCCTACCAAAACTGTCAATGTCATACTTGAATATATGGCCCTCCGAACTTGTCAAGTAATATGTTTCTGGGACCTTGGTCAGATTCCGCCATCGGACGATAAGGAAGGCTCAATATGAAATGAGAAATGAAGAACTGTGAAGTGTGTGGAGAATTGATGTGGTGCTAGCCAGACTACGTTCAGTTCAATCTTTTCTGTGAGCATTTCCCAGGAATAGCATTCAAAAAGGCCGTTTAAAGCCCTAAACCAGATGACATTTGAGTGTGTACCACAAGCATCTTGGGTGAGAAGACAATCACCTTAAGATACCAGCGAATACGGTTTGACAATTTTGTCCACCGTTACAGAAAACAAGACCAATCAGTTGCCATACCTTGAAGTCATGAAAAGTTAAGGCATAAAAAGAATTTATCGTTCAAGTACTTCTAGAGATATTTGAAAGAGGTCTACCTTTGGAATGGTGTTACGCAGGTTGGAGGACAGTGCATTGAGTGCAGGGAAAAACTATCCAACGACCAAAACATCTGTATGTTGTTGACCATTCCCTCAGTGGTTGGGTAAGCAATGCCGTGTATACTAGGATTTCGCGAATGAGGTAAATGAATCAAATTATATGAGTCTTACCTACAGCTGATGTCCAGGGTCCTGTTGTTCTGAAGAAAAACATACAGATTCTGAAGACATGCACACAGAAGCTGAAGACAAACATACAGAAGCCGAAGACAAACTCACTGTCGAACACGTCCTGGAAATGATGTGCACTGTAGATAGAAAGTGTGTGAAGTGCATTATGTCTTCTTGTTCCAGGGGTATAGGAAGTGTCATGGCATCAGGATAATTCCATTTTATGCCTGTTTCTCGAAATATGTGTGCTGGAATATCAGCTTTATCTTGTTTCAAGAATTGGCTGTTAACACTTTTGGTGACTTGGACCATGTAAAAACACCTGCGTTAATGTGTTCAATCAACTTCGTGAAATGATCAAAGGTTCTGAGAAGAGTGTGAAGAACCTTAATAAAATAAACATTTTTAAAAATAAGAAACATGAAGCTCAAAATTGTCAAAACTTAAGAAACATTTAGGAAATATTGCCAAGCTGAAAAATTAAGCAAGGAGATTTTTGGGAAGGCAAGGGTATGCTAATAAAGCGTCTTATAACATAACAAATGTTATAAATGTTTTCTAACATAAGAACTACAGGATGAACTATTCCAATGAACAGTTCCAATGTCTACATAAAATAAAGAACACCTGCATAGAGTGTTTTACAGAAAGTAAAATTATGTAACTTATTTGATGTGTGCAATAGAGCATGCAAAAATCATTTATAGAAGTAAACAACAGTTTCAAGTTGAAATTAAATGAACAAAAATTGCATCTGGTGGCAGAAGAAAAAAAAAAGAAACCAATAAGAAACATTTTAAGGCTGGGATTGACTAAAACATTGAGGCTGAAGGCCAAAAACATGTTTCTTATATAAAAAAAAAAACATGTAAATCGTTAGTAAACAACCCATAAATAAATTAAAATAACTTAAGATTAATAGTTTATTTTTTGTATTGATGAAAATATTTAACTTACTTGGACTGAAAGTGCGTTGTTGTTTGGTACTGGCTTCGAAGTCTGACCGCGGCTCTCACTTCATAAATGTTTTAAAATGCTCCCGTCTTGTTGAAGTTGATCAAAAACATTATACAATAGATACAGCAGATCTTTTTTTAATAATAGTTTTGTTTCTGCATGTGCAATCATATTTTACTTTCATGTGAAAGATCTAAATTTCTAAAAGATCTATTATTATATTGCATAATATGTAAATTTTTTTAACCTTCTATATATACTTCTTTTCTGCTCTACTTATTTACCTAACAAAAATATATCACTACAGAAAAAAAATTAATTTAAGAAATAATCATGAAAGTGTACTAATACTTCAAACACAATCAATTGTAAGATTTTATAAGAATTTTGACATTGACTGAAAAAGCATCTTTATACTCAAATATTTTTTTAAATGCTGAATTGCCTTAAATTTTAAAACTAAAGCCCTTAAACATAGCTTTTCAAAAAAATATATACTTCACTATGTTCTACTTAGTACTTTAGAATATTTAATCTAATTTGTTTTTTAGGGCCTTTTTCTCAAAAAAACCTACTAAAAAGGAAGAAAATGGGTAAGTAAATAAATTCATGATCTATCTTTTCTAAGTAAACTAGCACATGCTAATCAAGAGATTATTCCTATGTCCAAATTGATTGTGAGACTTTAAGCTAGAAACTTATTTTTATTTTTCAAAAAAAAAATGTTTTTTTTTCCATATCATGGGTCCAATATCCTCAAATATTATTATTTAAGACTTAAAAACAACATTTTTGAAAAATTTGTTAATTTTTTTTTTGTTCTTTTAATACATAAAGGTTATCTTGATCTGTTTAGCTATCTGTCAAAAAATTTGATACTGGGTCCAAATATGGTTATTTTGATCTAAAAATAATGTTTTTAAGCTTATTTATTTATTTTTTTTAAAATATTAGTCTTTGAAGTTTTGAAGTTATAGGATTATAGAACAACGCATTTTTTTAAAACTATTGCTTTTTGGTGCTGGGTCTAGATATCTGTTAATTATGTTTTTTAAAGATTTTTCATTATGTTAGGGGACCGCAGAAGACGTTTTTTGACCCATATGGTCACATGTTGAAAGCATGAAGTTCTTTTTTGGTATTGCTCCCAAATATGGTCATATTTCGGACTGAAAAGGATGTTTTTGAAATTTTTATTTAAAGCTTTTTGCTCTATTTTTTTTAAATTTAGCATTAAGTTATAGGATTATAGAGGGCGTTTGTTAACCCATATAGTTTCCCAATAAAAACTCTTCTTTTCATTACTAGGCCCAAGTATGTGTATTTTTGGACTGAAAGGTTTTTAAAATTTTGTCCATTTTGTCTTTTTTGACCATATGGCCATCTGTTCAAACTCAACCTTTTCTTTAATAGGATTAAATGTCGTAATTTTATGGACAAAATAATCTTTGAAATTTCGTCTTAAAAATGCTCATTATTTTATTTATTTTTTATGAATTTTCCATAAAATTAAGGACCCTAGAGGATTTTTTTAACCAACATGGCTCACCTATTAAAACTGGTTTTTGTGTATATTCAATGAAATTACTTGAAATTGCTTGGCAACTTTATTTCAGATAATGGTTTAAACATGTTTCGAGAGAAAATTTTTATTATCTGTCTTGGGAAATATCATTATCAAGTTATTTTATCTGTTTAGTATTTTTTGCAGAATATGAAACATATAATAAAGCATTATTTGTCTCTTTTTAAGGAATTTTATTATTTAAGACAAAATTAGAAGAAAAAAATTTGATAATGCGGTAAATGATTATAGAATGTACAACGGCGTTAGTCACTTAGAGTTTATTCTTATATTTTTATGAATTTATTTTTTCTTCATTCAGAGGTAAGTATTTGTAAATTTAAAAAAATTTTTTAATGTTTATTAATTTTCCTTACTCCCTTTTACTTTTAAAGTACTTTTATCAATCTTACTAAAAATTTAATAAATATTAGGGAGAATTATCATGATTCGCTTATTAGCTTTAAATCACATTGGTTCATTTGATATTCACCTGTTTTCAAATTTATGCCTTAAAATTTAAATTTTACTTAATTGAAAGTTTGACTGATCTAATAAAATCGTTTATTTGACTGATGATTGAAAAGCAAAAAACTATTTAGTTTATTTTATCATTAATATTCTGTTGCAGTGCAACTTCATTAAAAATTTTTAAAATAATTTATTTTAATTTAAAAAAGGCTTGATACAGCCACTTCCTGGAAATATGCCGAATTTATATTTCCAAAAAATTTTTGAAAACATTAAAAAAAATTATGTTTAAATTTCCTCAAAAGTTTGATCAAATGATCCTGCATTTAGTTCCAAGTTAGAATGTAGATTAATTATTGATTCATTGTTTTATTTCAGATAATTATCTTTGAAACCATTATTTTTGTGTGAAAAAAAAAGAAAAATTAAATTTCAAACAATGTTTAAATTTACTATGTTAGTTGATGTAGGAAAGTTTTTTTTTCACCTTATTGTAGGATTTCTGAGGTTGTTTGTTTGGAAACAAGTGTTTCTGCATCAAAAGTTGTTCCAAATTACATTGGCGAAAAATTTTTTAGTTAACTGCCAAACAAGATCTTTCAGATGCTCGTTAGCCTCATTTAACAGGTACCTTACTCAGCTTCACTTAGCCGGTATATACTTTACATGACTTAAGTTAACTAGATTGTAAATAACAAATTTATTTGCAGATTTCTCGTATTTGGTCTGTGAAAATTTTCAACATTTCCCATAATTTTTTACTTTCAAATGTCATCAGTTATTTTTGCTTGACTCATTAAAAATTTTCTTATTTTTGAAAGTAGCAGATGCAGAAAATTTTTATGAACATATATGTTCGTAAAGTAATTCCTTATGGATTCTTACTTGCTAAATTTTCTGCTACCAAGATCATACCTTTAAAGTAATATCCTTTAAAGCATTTACATTTTGTTGGGAGAGATCTTAGTTGGCAAACTGTCAAATCATGTTGCATAAGTACGTGACTTGGTGCATTTTTCATCAATTTATAATATTCTAAACCCACAGCAAAGCTGAAAAGCCGTATAAATTTATTTCCGTAACTAATTTTTAATGAAAATTGCTCTATGATTGTTTTCTAAAATTTAGTGTGGTGAAAAAATTCGTAAATAAAAAAGTCACGGATATTTCATATTGAGCCCAAATGATCTAACCAGAGACTTCTTTCACTTCCATCATGGCTCTACTCTCTTCACATAGCAAGCAACCTATCATAAGCAAAATAAATTCATACCCCCACTATATAAAAAGATAACCATAAGCCTCTGACAATGTGAAAGGCATCTGATCAATTCAGCAAAATCCTAATATTAGGGGGGTCTGGCGCAGGCTCTGTATGTGATTGGTATTGGACTAAGTCGATTTTACTGCTCGGATGTTCTTCCTATCAACAAACCCCTGGGGGAAGCCAATTATTCAATCAAAAATCCACCTAGTGCAATTTTCTAGTCGTCTCATAAAATGTATAGCAATACTGTAGCTATTGAGAGTGATATTTGCAGTTAATCTAGCCAAAATGTAAGTTGATGTACGAAATTAAAATTAATGCACAACAATCTTCGTTTTGGCAACATAATAATTAATAACAGTCAGCTCACAAAAAGTATTATTATAAAACTTATACTTACAATTTTTTTAATATTAAATATTTGAATTATTATTTAAAAACGAAAGATACTCTTTGTTATTTATTTAATTATTAATTTAAAAGATATTTACTAAAGAATGTTTTTATGTTTATTTCGATTTTCACTCATTACATTGCTAACTATTATATTGTTGTTGTAATATAAAACACATCCAATGAAAGTAAATCCTCAGTGTTAAAAAATCATATAATATAATACAATGGATGATAAAAGTGAAGATCAAGTAAAAATAATAACTAGATTGTGCAAGCAAGGTAACAGGTGAGAGGTTAAAAAATAGGCATAAAAATTATAAAAGTTTTGATAATATTGTGACGCTTGTTTTTCCGTTTACTGCGAAATAACGTATTCATAGAAATGAAATATTAATTCTAAATATCAAAATCTCATAAAATAAATAAAAAATATGTTAAAAAAATAAGTTGTATATACTAACACAAGGATGCAAGTATTCCGGATATTCTCAGATTTCCTGATATATTTGTTATTGTTGATGATTTGCGGAATTTTTTTAAAAATAAAAATTGTAAGAAAGTATTGTGGAATGTTTGATTGAATATCAGTTTTTTTTTAAATAGCGATGTTAATCTGTATATTTTTAATATTTTTGGTTTAACTATCTTTTGTCGTAACCTTGGATACTTATTAAATATACGTAATTAAGTTAGACTCATTTTCTGCCTTTATCTATATTTAAAAAAAAAGCGGTTAGGGTGTTATAATAATTATTTAATAGGGTTAAATATTAGGGTTAATTATTTTATCAAACTTATCAACCCCTTTCTTTTTATACTACTAGTTATGTGAGTTGCTCTTTTGTGGCAAATTTGCTTGTTGCGTTTATGGTGCCAATATAAATATGGCGAGTTTTTAAGAAATTTAAAATTTTAAAAATTTGAAATTTAAGAGGGACTGGCGGGAGCAGATTTTTCTGAAAAATTATTGGCTACTGGCCAGGATATGGTTGGACAGAAAAAATATGTATCATTCTTTTGCATAATATTGATTTTTAAAAGATTAAGTTTTTTGACAGAAAGACCTAATATGTATTATTTCCTTGAAAAAGATTAAAGACTCAATTTTTTTTATCTTTTCAAATTAGAGTATCTTAGATAAAACTATAAACAGAATTAGAATTAGAATATAATAAATTATAATCAAGAAGAAAGTTTAATTGCTTTTAATTGCCTAGCAATTAAAATAACAACCATGGTAACATCCATGGTGGTGCGCTGTGAAGGGAGAACAGGGAAAAGGAAGGAAGGGAAGGAGCAGATGAGATTTTTCCGGATTTTTTAAAGACCATGACTTCCTATCGTGTAACAACAATCATGCATTTATCAATTCTTTATACAATGCTTAATGACCATTTTTTTATATTAAAATGATTTTAAAAGTTTTGTTTATTTGAAAAAAAGTATTTTTGAACAATAAATAGAATTATCGAACCATAAAACTAAACTGTTATTCAACTCTTCCAAGACAGCTTTAAGCCACAAATGAAAAAACTTTATCATTTATATAAAATACATAAAATATACATTGGAAAAAAAGATAAGACACGAAAAATTATTATTTTATTAAACTTATGCAATATATGTATAATAAAACTTTTAATATATTTTAATATCATTGAATTCAAATTATCACGTAAATAATAAGAATTTTGTTTTGCACGATTTATTGTTAATTATTATATTACAAAGGTTTTAATTATATGTTTGTTTATATATATATTTGCATGACTTTATACATGGGTTGTAGAGGTGACTTTTCACTCATTACGTTTCTAAAATTTTCTTTTTTAGGCTGTTTCAAAAATATTGCTTTTTTTAAACTCCTAAAAGAGTCATACTTTTCCAAAACTCACGTTCTTTGATGTGTGCCTATTGGTTGTTCATTTTTTGATATTGAGGTCTTATGAAATTTGTGAAGTAAGTGATGATATCAGAGCCCAAATATGCCCAACTTTTGAAAATTCCTAAGTTTTGATTGAGTTTAATCTATGTCATCTGTCAAAAGACTCATTTGATTGCCCATATATTATTTAATTGGCCAAAAAAAGTAAAATTTTTTTCTGTAGACAAATTTTGTTTTATATAGAATTAATGATATTGATTCTCCAGTCAAGAATCGTAACAGAAGCACAAAGCGAAGAATAGTCGACAGTGATGAAGAAGAAACTAATATAAAAGCAGCTGTAGAAACATCATCTGTTGAGAAAGATATTTCTCCAAAACAAAAAGAAAATATTTCAGATAATGGTATACCTCCAAAAAGGAAAACAGGTATCTTTGAGACTTTAGTTCTAAAATTAAGACTAGTGAACGACATTGTTCTCTCTAATTTTTTTATTTATTACAAATTTTTGGTGTTTGTAATCTTATGGGCAAAGTAAAGGAGGTTGTAATTTTGGTGGATTTCCTAAGTTAAGAAAAATATTAAGCCAAATTTGGAAAGCGCTCTTGGCCAACTTTTATTCTGATGGTAAAAAACACCTGAGTATATTAAGTTATTGACTTTCCATGTTCATTGAATAGTAATAATCAAAACATAGAAACTTTATGAATTCTTGGAACCTTGCAGATTTTTCTTTAGCCAGCACTTGGGACCAAAGCAAAGTGCATCAAACAGAATAATGAATTATCTTTATTTCTGCTTGGAAAATGTCTCAGTTTGCACCCCAAACTGATTGATTTCTCTCATTAAACCTCATAAACAAAGAGAGATATGGAGTTTTTAAAATTCAAGACTCGTTTTGCTCATAGCTAATAGAATTTTTCATAAATACTTCGACTAAAAATTTTTTTTCTTTAATTTAATGTTTGTAATGATTCCACATGAATATTCATTCTATTTTTTAACTTGGTTTTGAATGTTATAATTATTCACAGAGCTTTAGAAAATTATTGTTTTAGCCAGACATATTTTCAAAACTTTTCCCAAAGTTTATTTAAATTATTTTTATGTTTATTTTAAAGCTAGAAAATGTGTTGTTGGGCCAACGAAACGCAAAGTAAGTGATGAGAACACATGTAATAAAGGTGACGAGCTTCTTGCAAGACTTAAAAATGAAGAAGAAGAAGAAAATAATGAATTGAAAGAAGAGACAATACAAATTAATGAAAACAATTTAAAAAAAGGACAAAGTACATTGCAGTCAGAAGAGAAATTTAAAAAAGAAGAAACAACAGATTCGAAAGAAGAGTTGAAAAAAGTAGAAGATAAACTTCAAATAGAGGCTGAATGGACAAAAAATTCAAAAACAACAGCAGTTGGGTTCTTTGGTATGTTATTAGATAAAATAATAGTTGGGTGAATACTGCATTACTTTCATTCATGGCATTATATACTTTATTCAAATACATATTTTTTTCTTTTTAAACGAATAAGAAAAGTATTCATTAATAAAAGATAGAATAACAGAAACAAATAATACACATAAATTTTTATAAGAAATTTTTAACTTCAATATTCCAAATATTTAATTCGTTTTCCTGAGTTTATTAGCAGCCGATCTTATAAATAATTATAAAAACATGCATGGATAAAAAGCATAAAAATTCTTGCACCATCATATGTATTTTTATTCATTACTTTAATAATTGTGTTGGTATGAAACCTTATATTTTAGTTTTATGATTATTAAACATTCTATTTTATTTATGTTTTGAAAAAAGATGTATGTCTTACCAGTATGGTGAAAAAAGCAAAATATTTTGTGAGAAATATCGAAATTCATTAGTGTTGATTTGTTAATAATAGTACAAACTAAATGGTAAGAATAATATTGAATTTATTTAATAAAAATATATTTTGAGAAAGCTTCAATCATTTTACCTAATTTCTTTCTTTAGCTGCAAAAAAGCCCCGTTTAGAGGCACATCCTAAGCAAAAATCTCCAATAAAAAAAGAAACAAAGAAACCAAAGCAACAAGGTTCATTCTTTACTAAAGAAACCAAGCAAGACTCAATGTGAGAAAGATAATTTCATATCATTATTGAATACGGTTTTAAATGTAACTCATCACAAATAAAAAAGTATATAAATATAGTCACTAAACATCTGAGATGTTCCAACCAATTTTCAATTGACATCACCTTCTGAAAATTAGTAAGAATGTTTTTTTTTCGAAATTGATTTATTTATTTGAATATTAAAAGTCAAATCATGTTTTTTATATTTTTATAGATCAGAAACGAACTCAATAAAAGCTGATAAATATAATCCTTTGGTAAATAATTATCATCCTATCAATGATGCATGTTGGAATAAAGATAAAAGGTAAAATTACTAATAGTTTTACATTTACAGCCTTTGAAAGTTAGTTTCAAGCTAGCAATGCATGCTCAGGTGAATTCAAGCTGGTGAATTTATTGTTTTACCAATATGTATGTATAAGTTTAATAAAATGTCAGCTCTAGTGTCTTCCATGTTTTGCCTTTCTTCAAAAATATAGAAATTTTTGGTTTTCTAAATTCTACTTCAAGTGATGGAGGACGATGTCATCTTGCTTGATAGTGTTTAAGTTTTTCTAAAATACAGTAGAAAATTTTATTTGGGAAAATGGCATTTTAAAAGTTTTATCCAAGCTGGGAAAATTATTGCCTTATAATTTTTTCAAAAATCATGAGCCACTAATTTTATGTTAGAAATTATTCTGAAAATAGGCTCAAAAAAAGATTTTATAAGTTTTCTTCAAGGATTACGTTTTTATTTTGTATATTTCAAACTTTTGTAGCATGCTAGTCACTGATTTAATAATGCATGATACATTATGCAGTACTTTTAACTAGCCAATCATTTTAAATTATTTCTATACAATTATAATATTCATACATAGTCGAGGTATGCAGGCTTGGGAGAAGATATCTTATATTATTATTTTTCTTTTTTAGTGTACCATACCAAGCACTAACAAGAACGTTTCAAGAGATTGAAGGTATTTCTGCTAGGTAAATATTTATATTTATATAAAACATGGGAGGTCTGCGCCAATTAAAAAATTATTTTATAGGAAACATAAATTTACAAATCGAAACCCTCGTTATTAAAGGAGAAAATCTGTAAAAGAAAACTATCTTCAGCTAAAGAGTTGTTTTTACTGTAACTTATAAGGGCTCAGTTTTGGTTTAAAAGGCATGTTTTTTTATTTGTCCCAAGAATTAATTTTTGTTTCTTTTAGTTGGTATGATTTATATAAGATACTATTTCTGATAATTTTAGCGTATCAGCTATTTTGAAAAAAATTTCGGGACTGATATCTGGTTCTCTCAATTTTGGTCCGAAAAACATTTTTTGATTGTATCAAAAATATTTGTTTTGATTCTCTTCAAATTAATGTAATGATAGAAAATGTAATTTTTGATCATTTTGGTGAAATTTTGGGACATTACCCGGGCTCCTCTATATAAGTCAGAAAACTTTATTACTTAATACGTTACAAACGTTGGCAAAAATCGCCTGACTTCAGGTGAACATTTCGTGTTTTATATAGCGTCAAGCCAAAACCTAGAGCATGTTTGAGTTTAAAAAATAGTGGGCAGTTTTGTTTTTACTTCAAAGACTATTCGACTTGAACAGACTATATTCAATGTTAACCAGTGCCAATGGTGATAAGGATTAAAAAATTAAGTGTTAAATAGATAGTTATACATTATTTTGCAGTTAATGTTTTCGTTTTTCAAGATTTCAAAAGAATAAGCAATTTTCTCGATATTTTTTTCAGGATTTTCTTAAAAACAATGTCGGTAAGGTCCGAAAATCAACAAATCGAGTTGGTCTTGCCTTATAAAAGTAAATTTAAATGTTCATGACATAATGATGATAGGTGAATCATATCTTACCAATGAAAGTATTAAATACTCCACTAAGAAATAATATGCTTTAAAAGCAGAACTTTAAAAGCGAAGGTTTTTGTGATGATCAGAAAATTTCTACATTAAATTTTGACCAAAAGTTCAGGAATTCAGGAGATGTGTTTTGGAAAATTAGTGAAGATGTTTATTTCGGTGGCTGTTTTAAAAGATAAAACTTATTTAGTCATTTAATTAAGATTGAATACCTAAATAAATATTAAGTATTCAATTAGGATTAGGCCCGTTTTTCTCAAGATTTTTATTGTTTCTTTCTTAACTTTAATATTTTCTGTCAGTAATCTTAATTATTTTTTCATTGCAGGTTGAAGATTCAATCTATATTGTGTAACTTTTTTCGTTCAGTGATTGTATTGTCTCCAAACGATCTGTTGCCCTGTATCTATTTGTGTTTAAACAAGGTGAATTATTGTTTTTATAGGCTGTTTTGGTTACGATAATATTTGAATGAATAATGCGTGTTTCTTGAGGGTACATTCCATTACTGATTTGTTGAAATATTTTTATAGCTAGAACTATTTCAAAAGCATGAAAACACTATGTAGGAGATTAATGATTTTGTGTTTTGTGTAACCACAGGGCTCATTTTACTGGTTTTACGTTACACAACTTAAAATGTCTATAAAGAGAGCCTCACAAGGACTTTTTGCAGCACTTCTATGATAGATTAATAAATTATCAGATAACTATATAAATTGGCAATAAAAAACTTCTTTTTTCTTAAAGTTATCTTTATATTTTGTGTCATTTTAATGAGTGATTATTTGTTGAATGTTTAGTTAGCACCAGCTTATGAAGGCATGGAGTTAGGAATCGGTGAAAATGTATTAATGAAATCAGTATGTGCAGCTACAGGTTGGTATTTTATTTGTTTTATTTTCAATTAAAGCCTTGAAAAATAGAGTAAACTCTGATATTTAAAAAAATATTTTTCTTTTTTTTTATACTTTCAGAGTTCGGATTTTCCTTCGTAAACTGCTTCACTGTTTTATTAATATTACAACTCCCCCATCCCCTGTCCTTCCCCCTCCCATCATGGTTGGACTGCACGGAGAAAATTGTAAAGTCTCAAACCTTTTGAATGAATCTCGCAGCTATTTGACAGTAGTCAATTTTTTCCACATGCTAACACCAAAAAGCCCTGGTGTACTAAATGAAACCGATCGACTGGCACATATCTGAATGTAGCAGATTCACTCAGTATTCATACATACTATGGGTTGGTCCGCACCCAGCGTCTTTAACACTGTCATAAAACCTCTTTTACACAATCTCTCATTATGGTTAAACGGTAATATAATATTTTATAATAAAATTGAAAAATAAAAAATAATTTTTTTTAAAGTTTATTTAGAACGAATCATCATGTTCGTCATCTTCTCAATCAGAAATTGTCAATAATACATCCACTACTGCTGCTGAAAATGATCCTGATGGTATAGCACGTTTCTTAGGGTGATGACGTGGTTGAGCACCACTTAAGCAACGCGTTTTCTTTTCTACATAAATCTCTGATTGGAAAAATTTCAGATCGACACCATCGTCTCCAACACGAACTAGATTTTCCTGGCATTCCCTCCCTAACCGATTTTTATACTCGTCTTTAATCAAAAACATTCTGCTAAAAAACCGTTTGACCTTCGCATTGGTAATAATTAGCAGTTGTTTAATAATGTGAAAGAAATTTGCACACGACTCTTTGACATATGGTGATGACATTGCATGGGACCAGACGTCAAAAATTTCTATGCTGGTTGTGTTCATTATCAATGGCTGAATGAAGCACTAAAAAATACAGCTAATATTAAAATGTAAATTATAACCCTATATAGTCAAGATCTATCAATGTGTGTATCACAGACATATAAGGATCGTAGTCACACATAAAATTATTAAATAAGATGTACTATGATATAGAGATAAACAATACACTGTATTTTCCTTATTCTGACAATTTATTCATGCGAATCATATCCTTGGATGATAGGAAAGAAACAGTATACTAATATA
>JAUZNK010077888.1:0-13460 GCA_035046665.1 Euphysa ruthae | reverse complement strand
TAGTGTGTAACATGTTATTAAATCTATTGTAATATTTTTAGTAATTAATATATATAGTTTTTTATTATTATTTCAGACAAACTCTAAGATTATATAATAGAATTTGAAAACAATCGGGTTAGCATGAGTTGGTTATAAACTTTAAGTTTTTAAAACTTTTAAGTTTTTTTTATTGAAAAAATTTTTTAGATATCTAGAAGTGCTTCAATTATCCGAAATGACGAACTTTTGATTTCGTACGCCGATGCTGCTCCCGATGAAGATAAGTTTGGGTGCCACCGAATGTGTCACAAATACAATGCAAACGTTCGCTTACCGAACGAAGGAAATAAAGAATCGGATGAGGCTAGAAACAGTATTAGAGAACCAATTCGCAAAGGCAACTTTTATCTTTATCTGCGGTGTGTAAAATATTTTGTATTACCTTATTCTAAGCCCATAAAAAGACAAGCCCATAAAAAGACTCAGTAGTTGACATCAATGTATCGGATTCCCCTTTTAAACCCCAAGACCGGGGGTAAAATCAATTTTCTTTGGTGTCTTAAAACACATGCTTTTGGTGTTTAACTGATTAACTTTGTATTTTTGCTTAATGTATTTATATTCTATTTTGACTATCAACACCTTATTTTATTGTAATAAATTATTATCTTTACTGTTTTAGGTGGAATACTAGCACGGAGAGAATCCATAATCTGCCACAGTAAAACAATGTGTAGAGGCAGAAGTGGTTACGAATCCATAGTGAAAATTGAATAAACTAAACTAGATTCCAGATTTAGCAGTTTATTCTTAATTTGACTTGTTTTTATTACGAATCTTATACGAGAAACGAGTTATTACCACAAAATATCTTCTATTTACCTACAATAAACCAGTCACATACAAACATGGACACAGTCGAAGAAATATTTCTGAAGTTAAAGCAAAAGCAAATAAACTTGCTTTGAAATTCGCTGACCTTGTTTTCGATCATGCTGTTTATGCCAAAGCGTTAGAAGTCTCGTTATCGTCTCAACCTCGCCAACGCCGATCTTAAGAAGTTAATGAACTTACGAATGTGTGGATTCCATGCTTGTTGTATATTTATAGTGGTAATTTGTAAACGATTCCCTTCTTCTGGTTTAAAGGACCTCATTATAGAAAAAAATCTGGTCGGTTCAGGTACTATATAGAGTGTCATGAAAGGTAAGCAATAAAACAGGGCAGTTCACGTAATGAAGACATTGCACGAATCACTGCAAAGAGTAAAACTTGATCCTTTTAAAGAATGGCTTCAAAGTAAAGAAGAAATCAGAGTACTTATCAAAATCAAGCAAATTGAATAATTTAATTATCGAGAGAAATAATTCTAACTTAAAGAAATCTTTTGATGAATTCCATGATTTATTTGTTCTATTTGAGCAATATGAAGATAGTATTTTGTAAAACGAGCTCGGCAAGTGTTTTGGCAAAACTTTTAAAACATGATCCAGTCAATATTGTACTACATCAAATCGATTATAAGTGGTTACTTTTTTTTTTTTTTCTGCCTGTGCTTGAGTAAATTTCCTTTACATTCATCGTATTGGAAATAGATACTCCTGTTTAAATGTGCAAATATTTATGTTCATTGTATTATTCATTTGAATAAACAAAATTTTGCTTGTTTTTAGATAGTATATCACCATATTTTCTGGCTAAGAGAGTTTCCTGTAAACTACAGTGAACTAGAATGTTAAATGATAACTGAATATTATTCCCTTACTTTTTTATGTTCTTTAAATTTTTAGGCTATTGATTTTCAACTAGCTAATTTTTAGCAAGTATGCTTTAACCAGAGAAACTTTCGCGAGATTAAATTTCGAGAAATTTTTCTCGTTAAAATAATAAATATTATTTCATTAAAGAATTATGAAGTTATCCAAGGCAAAAATTTTGAAACCGGTATACAGGAGCTTAGTCTATTTTAAATTTGCAACTGAAATCTATTGATATTAACTAAATAAATTAATTTTACAAAAGTCAGTGTTGGTTTATCTATGATGAATAAATAGGCCTTATGGTAATAGTCTGAATTGGTTTGGGCGCACATATCGGTGTCCCTGAATAATTTCTTGATATAGGAAAGGGTATGAGGGGATGTGAATATAATTAATATTTTATTTGCTTGCCGTTTTTGACACAACCTGTAAAGTAAACGGAATATTAATGCAGCATGGTAAGTTTAACGCTGACTGGCTGATAATAGAACAACCTAAGAAACAACGTTGTCGAAGGTCATTCAGTGCAACAATCGAATCAAGAAATGCTGAGTACTTTTTTGGTAAAAGAATTGGGCCGATTCATTTAGAGAATCCAGGTAATGATAAGAAAGACTTCACGTTTTTTACTAAGGAATTACTATATGTAGCTTTAGTAATGACACGTGTATTTGTTCCAAGATCAATAGCAATGTACCAAAATTTACTAGCACTGTCAAGTTCACTTGGATATTTAAACTGCAATGAATTTTCAGCTACTGATTTGTTGACAAATTCTATAGTTTTGGAAAGATTTTTGTAGAATAAATGTAAACTGAAGTTATCGAGTACAGTATTTGTTCTTGACCGGATCATGTATTGTAATGCTGTGGAGATCAAGAGATGCTGGGCTGCGAGATACCCTAATCCAAAGTGCAGTTTTAGAAGAAGGTTCGGCTGATAAGGTTTTTTCTGGAAGGATGTATAGCCGTAGTTTATGTAAGCTAATGTATAATGCATTAATGACAATGTTTATAGAGAAGATGGAATCTGGCTTAAGGAAAAAGTTAGAAAATAATATTACGATGCTAAACGCAAAAGAAAATGTTGAACAATTTGTAGCATGCATTACTAAAGAAGAACACTAATGGTTCTAATTTTCAAAGAGATATAACAATATCTTCATCGATTATAAATGGGAACAGGAACAGGGTGAAAGTGACCTGTGTATGTTCTGGCTGAAATTGATCGCAATGGTTGCATTTTTGTTTAACACCCTATATCCCAACAGAACCAGAAATTGGGGCTTGTTGTTAGAATGTTTAAGGTAGGTTACTATATAGGCTTTTGTTTACGACCACTTTAATTCTACACTTTGTCATTCTGCTTTTCGAAGAGATATGTTCACTCTTGAAACTAAGCATCTTGAAGTTTTAGAATGTTCCAAATGGAGGATTTTTCATGAAAATCAGCGATAACAACACTTTACGTCGTGTAGAGGTAAATAAAGTAATATAAACAACGTTAAATTGAGGTACCAAGACTCCGGGAGGAGCTACTGGATTCAGCACAGACCAGAATGTAAGTAATCGTTGGAATATTAATACAACATATCAAGCCATATCAAGGGCAGCAATACCAAATTTTTACTACAATTTTTTTTATTATTATTCAGAGTGGCAGCTATACAGTTATCTAGCACCTGGTAAAATAAAGCGAGACGAAAGAGATATTGAAGCCCTGATGAATACAATAGACGATAATTTTATTGCTGCAATCTCAAAAAATGAGTTGATGCGTCTATCATATGGGATGGTCGCCACAGAAAAAATGACTGCAGACTTGCTAAAAGCAAAAGACAAATGTGAAGAAGCCACAAAGCCACCTATCAGATAAAGGAAATATCTCAAGGCTTCAACCAATGGAAAACAGTGAATGTGACCTGTCAAAATAGCAGCTGCTGGTAAAACAACTAGACGTTTTTTTGGACATATAACTATTATCATGCAACACAGAGATTTCGACTTGTGCCATATTCTTGGTCTCTTGTTGGTTTGAACGGGGTTTAAAGAAAAAAAAAAAATTTTTTTGTTTTTGCGTGAACTTGGAAAAAACATAAACATTCACTGGGTGGTGATACAGTTAGTGCTTTTTCAGGTCAAGGAAAAGTCCAGCCATAAGCTGTCATGCTTATGGCTGAAGACCCATGCTATGTGGATCTGTTTAAATAAATTTGAATAAATAGGCGAATCATCGCAACTAGATGATGAAGTTGTTAAAGTAATAGAAAAAATTATTTGCGCTCTCTATGGTTATAAGAACCAATGCCAACGATTTTTATAAAATTTACTGCAGTAAAAAAGGCAACATTGACAATGAAAATTTGTGTCACTAAAATACATTGCAAGCAAACTATCAAAGTCGTATCTGGAAGTTATTTTCTAAATCATACCCTGGTGTGCCTTCACCGAATGGCAACTGCTGGAATACTGTCAACGGTGAAATATAAATTGTATGGATGACTTTTAAAAGCTTCATCAGAATAGGTAAAAAAAGCTTGATTTATCAGTAATCAATAGTAAACCGTTTAAATTTCAACGAATGTTACTAATAAGTTTAGTCAGTCGAAAAATAAACATAGATGAAATTTATCAGTAAATTGCATTCTGCACATTGCAACTATATATATCTATATAATTTTATAATATATAACTATATAATTAGAATAACTTGAATTACATGAAAAAGTAATTTTTAGAAAATTTAATTTTAGAAAAAATTTTCTGATATCTTGAAATAAGTATTCTAAACTCATCGAAGAACAACTTAGCCCTGTTTCAGTTTTAGGTCTTGTAACTAGTTAAAATAGTACTTAATCTAATAAAATTTAATTTTAATTGTCTTTTTTTTAAACACAGTTGATATTTAAAAAATAAATCGATTAAAATTATGATCGTGTTGTATAAGAAGTCGAACTTTCTACTGTAAGATGAAAAGTTTAAGAGGGCGAGTATATACCGATAACTAGGCAGGGCCGTCTGGGCCCAGGTTTCATCACTGTCTCAGTCGGTGAAATATAAGCAGGTGAGCGGTTTCTCGAATAATGTATATCAAGAAGATAAAAATGCGTAATAGCCTGTGATATTTGTTACAGTAATTCCTTAGCGCTAGGGTGTAGCTCAGAGTTGATGAAGTTTAACTTCCTGAAGCTTTAGTGACAAACTATGTCAGTCTAAAAATCCCTTTGGGGCAAAAATATCCAAAATCTCGAGGGATTCTGTTCCGAGTGATCATAAGAGGAGTTTCGCATTTTTTTACCGCTTTCTTTCTTTTGCTATATAATATCTTAAGATATATTATTTGTTTTGTCTTATTACAATGCAACTGTATTATATATTTAGTACATAAGTTTGTGTGAATTTTTGTGAACAAAGAATGAACTGTTGTTTTATTTGAATAGCATTTAATTCAAGACAATAAATTCGACTGAAGTCTATAAATTTAAATTTAAAGTTTGTTATCGTTTTGAAAATTGCTTTTGAAAGTAAGTTTTCATCTTTTCCATCCACGTGAACAAATACTTAATATTCAGTGCAAACTCAACTTGTTGCACTGGTTTTTTGGGTTCGTATACTCTGGTGGCGAATTTAAGCGATTGATTAAAGTGGGCTTCCAGCCACAAGTTTAATTTATAAAGGAATGAGGAACTTTTATGCGCTCTCTTTCGACCAAATACTTTTTTTTTGGCCTTGTTAAGCTATGCTTTCTTTCTGCACCTTGACACGTACTTCTATTTTCATAGTGTGGTATTTTCGAACTTATTCTAAGAATGTAGCTTTGTCGCAGCACTCACGAAACTGCACCCGGCAGCAAAGCCTACGATGAATTAAGCAACCATTTTTGGAATCAAGGTAGCCAAAAGGTCCGTTCCAGCGCCAGCCAGAACGTAGCTAAAAGCTACCGTTATTTTGAAATAAACACAATTCGTTGTAAGGGCTAATTTTTTTTAGATACTTGCTCTCCGCATTCTCCTTTATGATCAGGAGCACCGGCAAGTCCATGTTTTCCTTGATCATCATTAGGACCAGGGCACTGACAAGTCCGCAATCTCTGGGTCACCTTTAGGATCAAAAGCCTCGGCAGGTCCATGATCACGGTGTTCTCTTCTAGGACATAAAGGGCCTAGGTGTTTCTTAGCCCTAATTGGCCCTGTTGGTCCACATTTAGTTATAATGCTTTCGGGCTTAACATCATATTAAAACATTTTAATCAATTTTTATACTTCAGCTGCGTTTAGATATTAGAGAGCCCATTGCACGCGTCTGTTACAAATGTGGATCAAAATAATGAATATGAGATAGTTCAAATTTGAGGGATCTTTATTGTTCACTCGTTGCGTCGTTATACACCTCCATAAAACTATCTATGGTACCAGAGGTAAGTTAATAACATAAACTGTAGACTGCTTTTTTGTACGCTGGAAACCGAAATAGATACTTTAGAACATTTTCAAATAGACTCTAGTCTATTTGAAAATGTTGAAATTTTTGTCAGTCAAATTTTGAGCCACTATCATCCGATCAAGAAGTTGATACGCTGGCTCCAAATTTTGATAAGCACCTGGTCATGAGAGATAGCAACTATGAAGCACTGCAAAAGGGAAATGGTATTAAGCTAGTGAACCATGTCATGAACCATGGTGAGCAAAAAAGTCACAATGCACCATGACACATTTTAAACCCAGCCAGGTTACTTAGAGCCCTACGCAAGAAGTTGAAAAAAGTAGAGAATTACACCCGCTCTCCCAAAAAATATTTTCCCCACCTTCTCGATCGCTATGTTGAATAGACGTTCCGACTAGTTTGTTACGGTCCTTCAAATAGCCTGGTGGAAGGTTTTGTTTCTGCTAATTTGTTAGTTTAGATAATATAGCCATTCGAATTTAAGAAAGAATCCTTTTATTTTTAATGCTCGCTCAGCGGTGGGTTAAATACAATCCTTTTTCTGAAATAGTTTTAAAAAGTTTACACGCACATTTTCTTTTCATGACATGCCGATGAAAAGAAAGTTGAGCTACTAAAACACAATGTTTATGGGGTTTTGAACTCTCATCTTCAGTTTTTGAGTTTAGCCATCCAAGGTTTCATTTTTGCACTACATTGTAAGAGCCAGCACTGTATAAATAAAAACATTAGATTTCATTCCAAAAAGTAGACCTAAAATAGCAAAATCTCATTGATGGCTTGTTTGTTACAGGAACAGCAGTAGAAGACTCTTGAGTGGACGATGTTGGATTCCAGTATTTTCCACATGTTAATCGAGCTGCTTATTGCCTTTCTAAGATGATACGAAAAGCATAAAAAATGACCTCTAATGCTTGTTGAGTGAAAATACCAAATTCAACATCATTTTTATCTTTAAACAACTTACGAAATAAATCCTCATAGCCATTAATCGGAGTTATTAGAAATGAGATCACCACAAAGTAACGAACCTGAATCTTTACACAAAGATTGAAATTTTTAAATGAAATAAATATGGCTTCATTTGAGGTATAAACTTTGTTGACTCAATAAATTTCCATAACGGACCAGTTAAAAATTTATCAATGATTTCAAGCGCCCAAAATTCACCTAAAAACACCCAATTCGAAGTATCTTCGTTAACAGCTTTAAGTGAATTGTTAGTGTCAAGCAAAGATGAAAGAAATCTAGTAATGGATTATTTGTGAAAATAAAGAGCTGCAGCATTATAAAACAAAATAATTAAAACGGTTTTCAATAAATGGTACAACCATGGGCTTTTCATTGCGCCCTAAAAGGAAGGGATTAAACAAACAGGCAACTCCAACAGCATCACATCCTCTAACATTAAATAAAAAACTTACAAGAGGTCCTCATTAAACGAGGACCTCTTGTAAAGTACCAGATCTATTGACTTGAATAAATGCTAATGGTTTCAAAATCAATTTACACCGATATTTTTTCAAAAAAGATCTCAGTAGCAAAATTTGCAATAAGACGAATTTTAAAAATGATGTTTCCCATTTCAGAAATTTCGTGTTTGTGCTCTTTAGAATAATTAGCCTGGGTTTTAGTGAAAACTGGTAAAAGATTTTCACAAAATCATATCAGCTTGGCATTGAATGGTCCATTAACCGGCCCAAGATCTGACATAGTAGTTTTAATTGATTTCACTAGGTTTGAAAAAAGCCTATCTTTAATTTCATCTTTTTCGTCATCACGCAGGTCGTCAAATGTGTCAGTGAAATTTTTATTATTAGCCACTGCTTCCCCACCAGCAACTTCAGCTAGACCGAAGGAAAGAAGCTTACCACTTGATGTTGATACTTGAAAGTTTTGGTAATGCTTGTACCTTCACCGTGCAAGCAGTTTTTACCACCTTCTAACATGGCTTCCGCCCCAATATCAATACTTCTTGTGTTAATCGACATTTAACATTTAACACCAGCAGATGGGAGTCTGTTGACATTTCTGACAGTGTTTTCAAGTAAAATTTTAAACACATCTATCGCTAAATGCTAGTATGTGAAAGGTCAATGAGACCTTTCACATACTAACATTTAGTGATAGAAGCTGTAGTATTATAACTTCATGGACATTCTCACAGTATCGTTCGTCTTGGAACTTCGTTATCTTGAAGAAGTGCAGCAAGGTTTTGAAGATCATCGTTTTCTTGATCCAAGCAATTGGCTTTTTTGTTTTTTGTTAGACCTGCCACTTATTTTTCCAATTCACTAATATATGTCAAACTAATATTTGAGACTTTCTTTTGAAGGGTATGTTTCTCTTTGTAAGTTTTAGATATAATTTAGTTACATTTGTTCAATTTCTTTGTTAGCTGTATGATTTCTTTAGTTAGTTCAGTAACTTTAGATATATATTTTTATTTTTTAGATTGTTTATAATTTTCTTGCGATGTAATAATTGTTGATCTCGATATCTCAACTTTTGACTCTACATTGTTATGTTGCCCTTTGGCTTTAAAAGTTTAAATTTTTCTTCCATAGAGTTCTATTCAATTTCTTTAAAACTAAACTTTTCTTTAAAACCTCGAGTTTAGATTTAAGCAACTTCATATTTAGAATAGAGGCATTTAAATTGTCATTGAAAATTTTAATCTTTGTTTTCCAGCTACTGTTTTGATGGATTCAACAGATGGTAAAATTTTTTCAGCGGCTTTAAAAGACTTATAAAAAAATCAATGATAGTTTTATCGTTTCTTTTTTAACAGTTATTGTATCGTAAAGATGCTTAATGTTGACAATGACATTGCCATGAGAACATGATGGTGATAGTTGTTATATATAACTTGGGGAACCAACAAATTGCCGAGACGATATTTCCAGATGGACACTTGTTAGGGTTTTTGAATACTTAAAAAGCCCATTTGCACCTATGAAAAACTCTCAACTAAACAACCTGACCAATTTGAGGTAGGTTGCATTGCACAGTGAGTTTTGCTCAAGAATTCAGAGATAAAATAAGTTTCAGAGGCACGAGTCAAACTCTGAACATTTCTCTCTGTATTCAAACACACTACCATGGTGCCAACAACTCCGCTTAAAAAATTGCACTACAATGTTAGAGAAAGTATTTGTAAACACCTCATAAAACACATATTTACTAAGAGAAGAGGACAAAACTGAATTGCACCGCACAAAACTGATTGTTTACCCAAATCAATAAAAAATATTTGAAGGGCATGGATCAAAAAAATCCACAAAAACATAATGAAGCAAAATTAGTAATTGTATATATAAATGTATAAAGAAAACGTAGGCAACAAGTAAACGTGGAGACAAACAAGTTTTAGTAAGACAAAGATTCTTGATTAAAACTATTATGAAAAAAGCGGGCCAAACAAAAAATTGCGAAAAAAGTAAATACCAACTTTTTAAAAAATGAAATCCTCCAGATCCATGCTAAAGAAAAGCTGCTTTAAATGAAAGATAATTGTCTATAGAACCTAAAAGTAAGTGAGTAAGATAAAAAAAAAACTCCTATTTTTACACTTTGAAGTTGCAGATAAATTATTAAAAAGCGACAATTTCAAAAATTAACTCAGTTTCCAAAAAAAAAAAAAAAAGGAAAGGTGCCCAATATGAAATGTTTACTCTTTTAATAGTTACTTAGTTTTACAAACTATATAAGCACATATAAATTCGTAATCTCGAAGTCGCGGGAAGTTTTGTCAAAACTCTTTGTATAATTTTTGTCACCGTACGTGACTTTAACTATGAAATAAAGAACGGGAAAAAATGTTATGCTATGAAAGACCATGAAAATCATATTTGCTATATCACTTGATAGTTTAATCATTTCCTACTTTTTTTTTTATATAAAGCAGGAATAATAAAGTGTTTCCATATTCATTTTTTTGTTTTGTTAAATTCATTTATTATTTATATTAGTAGCTATGTTGATAATTATGCTCTCATTTTTAATATCGCAACAATTAATTTGTGATTAATATGATTAATTAATATTAAAAAATACGGGAAACCCTTATTCTGTCACCAAAAAAAATTTTCCGAATATAACATAATATATTTTAAGTATTTTACAACAATTTTTATACCATTGGTTATCGTACTTCTTCATTTCAGATTTTTTTCCCAAAAATTTCTGTTTCTCGTTACCGGTCTTGTCGAGACGAATATGAATGAATTAATAATTAATATCGTAAAATGTAATCTCACCTCATGAAGCTGAATTTGACTACCTATTTAGTTTCTCTAAAAAATAGTTTTTTCACTTCACAGAGAATATATTGCCAAATTTACAGGTAATCTTTAATATATTTATGACGTATTTTTCTTTTTGTAACTATAGAAAAAAGTTCTAAAATTTAAAACTATATATGTAGATTATTCAAAAGTTTGTTTGATTGTAAAAAATATAAAAGGAATGAAATGAGTTAAAGAAATGTATGTGCATGACAAGGAGGAGGAAATTCCATCGCACAAGCATGGTTGAAAGTATTAGAGAAAAAGAAAATTTGGGAATGTTTCTAAGAGCAACTTTTACGTATGTGGGGTTTTTATCCTTATTTTTGTCTTTAAAACAACTTTTTGTGTCAGTTTATGGAATTTTGAAAGTATTTTTATGATATATCTTGCAGCTGGCTGATTTATTAACAGCACCAAGTATTGTCTAAAAACTATTTCTGGTCACCCTAGCTGAAGCTTAATGATAGTGGCTTTTTAAAGATTTAGACTTTTTAAAGTGAAGCAATAAGTTTAAAAATCCAAAATATTGAAACAAGAATGAAATATATAACATCTGCATTTGAGACGAGATCACAAATTCCATTCACACTGTTTTAAATGATAAACAGTCAGACTCAAAACAAGCATACATCAATAATCAATCGGTATTAAATAGCTGTTAATTTGTCCGCAAAACACTTTTAGTTAAAAGAGTTGCAAGAATAAATACTTTTTGATTATATATGAAAAAAATTCTTTAGTTCAGATGTTTCCGCATTAATTCCAAATAAAATCTTTTATAATGATTTATATGGAAATTCGAAGCAATGCACAAAACGAGAATTCGAAAGAAAAATAACTCCAACGGAAATTTCAATGTGGTTTTTCTATAATAAACTTCCCCAAAATTGATATATTATTTGAAACTTTTTTTTTAATCTTTTCGATGCTAAATAATATATCTCAGATTTAGCCGTTAATAATGTGTCGTGAACATTACTTTTTGATATTTTACATTGATATTTTTGCATTGGTTTTATTATTTATTTCGAATGTTTTTAAAAAACAAGGTTTGATTTATTTTGAAATATTTTTAACCATTTCTTTTTTTACTGAAAGCGATAACATCCAAAAAACTGACTTAACGAAGTTTTACATTTTTTTCCCTATCACTTTGATTGTGTACGACTTTATGGCTTTTCTAAAACGGGCTCATTATGCAATAATTCAAAGTTATTGAGATATGGCGATTTACGTAAAAAGTCAATCTTCCTTAAAAGCAACCTCTACACTGGTCCCGAATCCATGAAATTTCGCTTAGCCTAAACGTTGACGTTAATCAGACGAAAAGAGTTTTTTATTCCGGTTTAACTGAGAAATTTGCTTAATTGTTGAAATAGAGAAATTGAATCTATAAATTTTGTCGCGTTCTTGCTCAATGGTTTAAACTTCGAGTTCTAAATTATGACTAATTTTTCAATAAATAAGATATTTTTTCCTTGGTTTGCGTATCACAAAAATGTCTGTTAACCAGAAATTTTTGTTTTTAAAAATTCCCCCGCAATTCGTCATGTGTATTTTGCCGAACAAATAAACAATACGAAAACCGTGTATTTGCAGTTATTCAATTTCAATGTTAAACTTATACTTTTAGTCTAAAGAGTGTTTAATAAATTTGTGTAAATTAATGTTTTCAGCTTATTATGATCCTTTATAACCTCTTGCAATGTCTCTTGTAATTCTTTTATAGTAACGTTTGATATGCGTATCATAAAAACAGAGATGTATTGCGGTTTAGTAAAGAGTTCCAAATGATAAAATGCACTGTTGAGGTTTATTTTTATTCAGAGGTTCATTCAGGTTTTCTCAGATTTTTTGAGATGATATACAAACTGAAAAATCAGCGTCTCGGAAGAGTTGGAAGAATTTTTTTTAAATTTCTCAATTGGAAAGTCAGTAGCTATTTTTATCTGCCAAAAATGTTCAGTACCATTTAGAACTTTTTCAATGACATGAATTTTTATAACAAGAGATTGAGGGTTTTCAGTTTTTATCGTTAACTAGCATAAATTCGCCTTCCATATCTAAAGGTCTTTATCACCTATATTTGTGACTGTTTCGTGAGTTTTGTGACAAACAGGTATCAAATCTATAACAGCGTGAAAATTGCATCACTTTAGCGCAATTAAGACATGTTTTTACATACATCGGATGCGTTCATAAATCTGCATATTACCTTGGAAACTCTTACCCAGTAATTCGGAATGTAATTCAGTGTAAATTAAAATCACAAATGTTTTTTTTTTTGGTTGTCACCTACACTATTAGCATTGTAAAATAAGTCCTTTATAGTTCTTGAACTTTGAACCAAAGCAACTTTTATTTCAATAAAGTTTAACAAGATTTCAATTATAGTAAAAAGTATGTTGGTAATACTTGAATATTTGAATCAAACAATTGAATAATTTTTGAAGTATTATGCATTCATATGTGTTATTTTGAACAAAAAATCAAATGGCGCGAACAAGCTGTAAGGTTTCTCAAAGCACTCAATCGTGAAAAATCAAAAATCAAGTTCCTAATCATTGCATAACTCATAAAATAAGCTTTTCCTTAGAACATAGCCATTTACGTTTCTTGAAGTAGTAACTTAGTAGAGGCGCCTATTTTAATCTCACATTTCTACTGCCGTTACAACCGTGAATAAATCATTTATCAACATCATTCCCATTTTAGGGTATTCAATAACTATTGTTGGTTGTTTACACAGGTTTTATCTATTATCAAACATTTTACAATAAAATTACGTTAAATTTCTCGAAAAAGAATATTTAGTGTTGCAGCATCATAGATATTAATTAGGGTGTAGAATTGTGAGAAAAAAATTAAAACTACTTGGCAAAATATATTCTAAAGTGTTAATGTGGAGCCTGTCGCTTACAAAAATGATATAATTTTTCACTTCAGTTTTTTTTTCAATCTAAGCTTCTATTTTATTATTCTATTAT
>JAUZNK010077877.1:0-13460 GCA_035046665.1 Euphysa ruthae | reverse complement strand
AAAGGACATGTCCGACCAAAACTCATAGTTACCAACCATAATGTCCGGCGTACCAAAAATATTTATATCTAGGCTTGCTGCTGTATTATAAAGTTTATCAGAAAATGGCAAAGAAAAGTATAACAAGTATACATGCGCCTAGCCTCCAGTTCAAGCCCTGCCGTTGGTGGTCATCTTTAAATAAGTTTGACTTTTGATAATCTCCCACCATTAGATAAATAAATGAAAAAAAAAAAAATGAAACAAATAAAATCCATAACCGATATATGGCTCATGAGCTCTGAAACATTTTAAATTCGCTGCAGACAGTTAACAGATATGTAACCAAATATATTGGTTCGAAGCTGATACTCTCACTAGGAGTTGAGCATATATGCTGCGAGGTTAATGATATTTCAAATCCTCTGTCCTTCCCGCAATTGGCTAGGCGTGACTCAAATCGAACGCAATTGTTCGAGATTGCTCTTCTCCAAAAATTTGTTACCACAAGTAGTACAAATTGCGAGACGTCGGTCTAACTCCAACAAGACTAACCATCAACTTCAACCTTAGGCATGACTGATGAAACCACAATGAGGTCAAATCATGAGGTCGACCCTATGCTAGGTTTGAAGCTGATACTCTTGCTAGGAGTTGAGCATATATGCTGCAAAGTTAATCCCAAATGATGTTTTATTTTACAAATTTTGATAATAATACTCGTTACAATATTCAGGACTGCTCCATGAGTGCTTCTCTCCAGCTGTGAAGAAGGTTTTTCATTATTTTAATGGTAGAAGACAAGAAATATTTCAAAATTTCTACGATTTCTTTGAAAAGAGAACAGTGGTTTCATATAATCAACAGGCTAGTGTTGTTAATCAATATCTTCACGTTATGCTACAGGATATGGCGTGAAGTCCTACTCTGTTTTTTATCAGTTAAAGTGTTATCATGTTATAGACCAGCAACCATTTGATATTTATTATGATATTTATAAAGGTTTAGCTGTTGATGTGATTATTCATCAAATATTTTATAGTTATGGTGTTTTTCTCTTGGGTATATAAATGAAAAGATTTTAGATGATAATATTTTTTTGTTGATCTGGAAATTTATCTGGTGTTATATTTTAAATAATTATGAATATATAGATAACAGTGATATCTTTATCAATGTATATTCTTCTGCCTAATGTAAACGATGAATGTATTTTGTTGTCTGCCCTTTTGTTCAATATGAACTAAACCTGGTACAAGTTGAATTACAAGATGTGATTAATGATTATGATTAATTTATAGCTTGTTTCAAAAAAACATATTTTAGAAATTTTTAAGTATTATCAAATGATTGATGATGAATGAATTAACACTGTTTGATGTAATGTGATTATAAAATCTTATTTAAATTATTTCAGAATCAAAGAAAAAAGAACTGCGAAATGTTGACAAACTAATTGAAGAAGCTGATATTCAGGTGACCAACGTTAAAAACATGTTTAAGAAGCTTGTATAGTGGAGTGTGTGTAAGAGGTGGAATTAGTATTGGCAAATTAGAATATATTTCTAAAAAAATTTTGATTAGCTTTAAATACATAGTTGGCACAATCTTTAAAGAGCGAAAAGAACTGAAATGGTTTTCTAAATATTGTTAATTTAACCCTTTGGATAGTATCATACCTTTCTATGTAAAATTATGAGGAGAGTGATTTTTCGTTATCCCATGGGTATTTTCACTATGAATATTTCAACTTTATGCATACTTTATGCATACTTTGACTACACATTCTATAAGTTTTATGCATAATTTAGCTAACACAGATGATGGACGAAGCTCAAAATGCTCCAGGAGTTTATAGGAGTAAGTTATTGTCACAAACACGAGATTATAAATCGCAACTAGAAAAAAGTAGAAGAGAACTTGTAAGTAAAATAAATATTAATGTTTGTTAGTCTTCGGAGAGTCACAAGTAACATGGGTTTAGGAAGTCAAAAAATGTTTTAAGAATTACCAATTTTAGAGATTTAAATCTCTTGTGTATTGTTGGATATATTTACATACTGATTAGACCACAAAACCATCATGAAACTTCAATCCTGTAATATTATACGAAACAGCTCAAAAACATTTCTTAACTGAAGATTGTAATTTTTTTTAAATTGCTCATTAGTTATTTTTATTTTTTGAGGTTTGGAGGTAATAAGGAAAGTATGTCACAATAGTTCTCATTAACATGATGTTTTAATTAAAAGAGACAAAAACTGACCTAAAATTAGCATTTTTTCTTAATTTTTTCAAGAACTTTTAGATTTTTTTCCGTGAAAGGAAAATTTCAAGGAATGGCAAAACTTTTTGTTTCTAGATCTTCAAAATTCTTATTTTCCTGAAAATCTGGGTAAGCAAAGCTGAAAAATCGTTCCATTTACACCTTGAATCATGGTCTAGAATAGTGAATTATGGGAATTTTTTTGATTTCAAAATCTATTAATTATGAAAATAACAATAGAGAGCTATGGTTTATTCTTTTCAGTATAAAACATTTTTTTTTATCTCCTAGTTTCCTCAATTACTGACCCCAAGTGGAAAACCCTGCATGGTTATAGCGAATATTTAATTATGCATGGTATGAGTACGTTGACCAAACTATGAAGTAGTTGAGATTGACAAATACTCAATATATAAAGATTTTCATTACTTTAATTCCTGAATTTTTTGAAAGTTTTGTTACATAGTTTGCATATTATTTGATATGTAAAATGTTTATAGGCAAAGCTGAAATCTGGTGGAACAACAATGTTTGGTGGGAGTGGACGAGATGATTTGATGTCAAATCAACCAGAGGACCCAGCAGTATGTTAAGTTTTTTGGTGGATTTAAAAAAAAAACACAATTTACTGTAACATAAATTGTTTTGTATTATTGCTAGCTCATGGTTCAGTGATTTTTTCTAGTATGTGAGAGGTATGAGTGGATTCATAGGGGTGGATTGTTTATATGAAAAAAACTTTTTTTTGTGTTTTTGTTTACGTGACAATCTAGGAGTTTCTAAGTTGTGTTTACATTCACACATGGTGTTTTGGCAAAGCCTTCAGATTCGTATAAATTCATGATGATCGTGTCTGTTCAAACTGTTTCTATCTGATATTTCATTAATTATAATATTTTTTTCGAGAGTCCATTAGTCACTGTAGCACTTGTTTCAACCCTTTCACTCAAATTTTGAATTATATTAGTAAGTGGTATATATTATTAATATGTTGAGCTTGCCGGTCATTTTCTTAAAAAGATTTTTGTGATATTTTTCAGAAATTTTTCTTTATATAAAAATCTTAGGGTCCAGTCAATTTGCTTGTTTTATTTATTCTTGTGGGGTTTGAAATGGGGTGCTTCCAAGAGAGGCAAGGGGGCCTTTTTTGAGCTAAGTGGGAGGGGACTGAAACTCACGTTTATTAGAGTATAAACAATTCCTGTGGTGTAATATTGATATTCTTAACCTTTTCATTATCTCTGATACTTGCACAGAGTGTACTAATGTACCATCACTATTTACCTGATACCTGCTGTGCAGGTACTAGTACTAAGCAAATACACAATTCACAGGCTAAATAATAAAATCCTAGCCGGTATATTAAACTTTATAGGAGCTAGAAAAATTTATCTGACATTTGCCAAAAACCGAACCTCAATATCATTTACTGTTCTCTCTAAAATTAAAATGGCAGCAAGCACTTCTGAGACTTTATGTGGGATATCTGCCCCAAAGAAAAAAAAATATATACTGATTTAAATGAGATTTTAGATTTTATTTTTGAAAGTGATAGAGATATTGAATTAGATGAAAGTGATGGGAATGTAATAGAAAATAGTGAAATAGGGAGTATGAGGCTGAAGATAGTATAATATATGAAAACACATATGAAGATAAAACACCACCAAATAATATTGTTAATAATAATTCTGGAATTTCAAGTTCTGATAGTGAGTCAATTATAGAAGAAGAGAGCGATAATGGAGAAAATTTAACTCGTAAGAGAGGCATTGGTGGTACCAGTACTCGTTGTGGTCCTCGAACAAGCAGTGTACAATGGGGACCACATCGTAATATACAAAGGAAACCGGGTGTGTGTAGCAGTTGTGGTGGAAAATTATCTGTAGAACGTTGGGTATTTCAAAAAGTGAAAGAGACAATTATGTGGACTTTTTTGATTTCGTAAAGGTTAAGTGTCTACAATACAGGATGAAAAAGACCCTAATTGTCTTGATTTTATTGAGCTGTACTTGACAGATAATAACACAGAATAATTTTTGACAGTGAATCCTGAATGTGTTGGTAACCAATACTTGAGTGCATGGAAACCAGTTGCTGTGAACGAAATTAAAGAATTTTCAGTGTCAAGCTTTTGATGAGAAGCGTCAAATGCACATGCGACATGTAATCCCGCGTTCTGGCTAATTGGAAAATTTTCTGATCTTTCTTCACTTAGTGAGTCAGATTCAGATAACAAAGAATAATTCATAATTGAATCTGAGTCAGAAAAAGAAGTTATTGAGGAGTGTGTGTCAGATTTGCCTAATGTTAATGCTGAAGCCTCCACTTCTCATCAAACAACCAAAAGACCTATACCACTTATTGAACCTGCTCACAAAAAGAAAAAACTAGATCTTTTGACAATGTATGAAAGGATGACCCTCCAGTAAACGTTATGAACCGGTATAAGTTCACCGGAGAAGAGAGTGTATGCAATGCATGCACTGGTATACACATGTGCGACTACCCGTTGGAAATTTTAAAATATATTTTTACAGAAAAACTATGCGTCTATGTTGCAATCAAATCTATATTTTGAGCAATCAACTATGGGCAAAATTTATCCAAAAACTTCTAGAATTTTTTCTTACATAAACAAGTATGAGCCCTTTACCTATATAAACCACAAAAAGCTGTGTATGTTCGCAAGATGTGCCCCTCAGAGCCGGGGCTCCATCTTTACTTGTGTTTGATGTTTATCATACCTTATTATACTTTTCAAAATCATTTTTTTCTATTTTCATGAAGTTTTTTACAGTGTTTTAGGTCATGTGATGTAATTTATAACTCATAGGCTTGATTTTTTTGATTTGGTACCATTGAATAGTCTATATTGAAAAAAGGCTAGATTTCAGCCTGATTCTTTGATAATTTTTCACGGTATATTGTCTTCATTGTTTAATATCAAAATTTGCTATATTTAGTATTTTTTAAATAAAATGGTGGACTCTTTCTAGTTTTGATCATGACTTCATTCTTATTCTTTTATGGATGTTTTATATGATTTATATTGTTTATTTATCAAAATGTGATTGTTTTGCCCCTTGAATTTTTGGTTTGTATTGTTTTTTTATGCAAAAAATTGGTTTTTTATAATATTGCACAATAATATTTTAGGTCATGTGACATCATTAAATAGTCATTAATTTGAGATGCTGAAAAAACATGCCAAGTTTTAACTTGATATTGTGAATATTAAGCTCTCTGTAATAATTTACAGAAGTTGGTCAAAAACACCTATTTTGTGCCTTTTATATCAAAGAGTTTTAACTTGGTAATGAAAGAAAGGGTTAAAGAAGACCTATAAAAATAGAAAAGGGGAGTGACTTTGTTGGAAACATACTATTATACTATTAACTATTAACTAAATTGATTAAAAGTTAAGAGTGAATTAAAGTTCCAATATTTTATCCCTTGATGTCATTTTATTTATATTTACTGGAATTTTCTAATTCTTATGGGAGAGAATCGCATGAATAAGCGCTTATTAGAAAGTCTTGTTTCAATTGCAGACTTTTCAAAGTAACAAGTTGATGGAGGGCATGGAAAGCTTGAATCGTGGCACTGAAAGCCTTTACCGCACTCAAAGAATTGCTGCAGAAACTGGTATGTAATTTTTTTCTGTTTTTTTTTTAAGAGGGAAACGACAGACGGTGCATAAATAAATCTGAAATAATACTTTTCAAAATGGAATATGACCTTGAAAAATAGTAAAAAAATTTTAAATACTTGTTATAAATAGTTAAATAGTCGACCATCAGCTGTCAACATTTATTCATCATCAGTCAGCTATCAATTATCATCTTTTTTAGTTCAATTTTTCAAGAAATTTACTTAAAGATTCAAGGCCATCTAAAACATGGAATGATAGTGTTAGAAATATTTTTCACCTTTTGATTTTTAGAAAATTGTTCTAAAGTATAATTTTTACAGCTTCTCGTCAATTGAATAGTTATTTCTGGATTTTTTATTATTGATAACTATTATTAAAAGCCATTATTTTATGTAAGAATTAAATTAAAAGTCTTAAATCATGGTAAAATTAAACTATAAAATTCCTCTAAGGGATGAAAAAGGTTCGTCATTTTGATGTAAAATATATTTTCATGAAAAAGATGCAGTTTTCTGTGAAAATTTCTCAAACTATTTGGAATTAAGATATACTCGCTTAAAATTTTTTCTGAAGGAAGTATATTGCTACAAAAGACACAAATATTTGTGAGAACCTCGGCACGAAATGACGGTGTCAGGTGAACAAAATATACAAAACTTCTAAATTTTTTTTGCATTTAAATACTATCATTTAAAAAGTTAGCAAGGAATGTTGTATTGGTTAAGTGTGATTGGTTAAAGCTTTGCTTGATTATGTGTATTTTTCATCATCAGTTTTGTTGCATGTTAGAAGTCTAGCACGCTCTAATTGTCGTTCTTTTCGTTTATTCCTAAAAGAAAATGGTAGACTTTTAATATTGAGTTAATTTTAAGCCTGTCTTTGATTGGTCATCATCATTCCGCTGCTGAATCTGTTAACACGGAGTTTTGTGGACATTAATTATTAATTATTTGCTACAAGCGAATTATTTGCTGCATTATTTTTTCTTTGTGAAATATTTCGAAATCCTGTCAATTTGTGAAATTCAATATAATAATGCTCTCATACTTAGCAACAGTTCCGGTTTTTCTGTTCGTAGAAAATTAATCAACACAAATGTGGTGTTATTTTTGTCTTATACATGCGCACATGTGATGATAACCAAAAAAATTAATAGAGATGGCCTAAATAAATTCTAAAAGCCGAGTTTTATAGGTTGGTTAATGGTTAGGTGTTATGTGCTTATTTGGATAAAACCCAACTTAATTCCATAACAAAAACAAGTGAATCATTTTTGCAGTAATAACCTTATGGGAAATCAGTGTTTACGTAAGACTTAGTCTTAATATGCCAGCATGTGTACAATCATGGCCATATTATATGAGACTTTTATCAAATTTTAGCACAAATTCGCATTTGATGCATGTTGTAAAAGTGATTTTTTTGACAGAAAATGATAACAAAACCCAATGAGTACGGATTTGTCACTTTCATCCCTTAGATCCAGCAGAGAATTTTTCAATAAGTCTATTAACCAAAAGATAAACCTAAAGTTGAATATACCAACAACGGTGTATCTATATTTTTAACTATTTGTATTTTTTTTTTTCAATTATTAAAGTGTCCTAATGGCATATAAGTCTCATAATATTTTGACCATGATTGTAACAGACAGCTCTGTTCATTTGAAGAACTTTTGGGACAAAGTTTTTGCAGTTGGATGCTCTTCCTAATACCAGTTTACTTTGGTAATATAGTAACCTAGTCCTTTTGTTATAGGGTTAAACACTAGAAAACCTGCCATCCAACGATCAATTTTTAATAAGAAATTGGATATAAAGAAAAGATCTGAATAAAAAGGGTTGATAGTATGTAAAGAAGTAGTGGAAAACATTCCTTCCCAACACTTGTTATAACATATTAGAAGCTAAAAATGTTAGTTTTCTAATTTCCTTAAAAAGTTCAATTTTAATTTCTTTTGAAAGTTTTTATGGTGCTGGAAAAAATTCATCTGATAGTTCGGGCATTTGTCTATTTTGAAATAATTATTATACAGGTAAGACAGCCCAAACGTGTGCTAGAAATTGCGAAGTTTACATTCTAAAAATTTTAAAACTATCAACAACAAAAAACATAAAACTTACTTATATTTCACACACAATAATGTCACAATTGCCCCAATAATAAACAAGAGACAAAATACTGGAATTGCTCCGATTTTCATAAGGTCGTGATGTAAAAATGACATCTTGTTTTGTGTTTATCTAAAAAAAAATTTAAGAAAAGCATTAAATGACAATAAAATTGGTGCAGCCTCTACATGAGAACATGATCCTTTTAAAAAACAAATTAGACAATGAAATTCAAGTTTTTTTTAAACATGAGGTAACTGTATAGTGTAATTTTCTATTGTAAAAATTGGCTCTTCTTTACATTAGATAATAATATTACATTTCTTTTACCAGTTTAATAAGTCACCCTTATCACCACTCCGAAATTTGTGAATTCTCAGGTGCTGAGAAATATTAAATATTAGGAACTATAGTACTTGATTTAAAATGTATTTAAATAAATGTATGGGGAAAACATTGATGTAAATACCTTAGAGCCAGAATTTTTTTGTTAGTAAATTTTGTAAATTTGGTAAATGCCTGCAAGCGAAAAACAATGCTTTTATTACTTTGCTTGGCAACAACATTATATTACTGTAATTTTTAAGTGATATTTTAATAATATTACCTGATTTTACTAACTACTCATTTTAAACCTTTTGTAAATTTTTACATAGTGATTTTTTTAACCATTTGAATTTTTATTTTTACCGAAGGATTTTTTAACCAATAGAATTTTATTTTTCCCAAGGGATTTTAGTTATTATTATATATGCCAGAATTTTGGCCAAACCTGTACATTATGCCTGAAGAAAATATGTAAGAAATCGAAAATTTGCAACAATAAAAAATTATGTTTTTAATGCTTCTTTTATATATAAAACACTGAATTATGTATATTAATTATATATAAATTATATATGAATTATACAAATTATATATATATATATATATTTAAAAATATATTATATTAAAAAATAGATATTTCATTTACCTTCTTTTGTTTTGTTTCCAGTTTTGATATTGTATAAACTTTTGTCCAACTATTTTCATTGCATTAATCCTAATTTGTATATGATAAAAAGCTGTCACTAAACATGTGACCAGTATTTTTTAAAATAATAACATGTTTGAACAATAAGCTATGGATATTTGATTTTGAAATTGTATAAAATTTAATTACCAGGAAATGTTATGAAGTACTTGTGAAAATTGCTTAAATAGAACTTGTGAAAAGTGCTTAAAACTTATTTTTGTGTTATATATTTCTTTAAATTGCAAAATTTTTTTTTTTAATTTTTGATGTTTATTAAATCTCTTTTTATATTTATATTTATATATTTTTATTTATATATTTTTATTTATATATTTTTATATTTAGAATTTTTTTTTTCAAAGTTTACTACTAACCAATTTTTGACTTTATACATTCATGCTTCAGATTCTATTGACCCTAATAAATCACAAAAACCAGTTTCCCACATTGGATGACCGCACCAATTTAATGAGTGAGAGCTATTTTTCTCCGACAACCATTATTAAAAACTAAAAAATGGCTGTCATTAATTTGTGTAAAAATTCTTGGTTCTCATTACAGAGCACTCTTAACCCAATAAAAACATTTTGGCTTACTCTTATGCTTCATGCTTAAAAAAGCTCCCAGGCTCCATTAAGTTTCAAAATATTTCTCTGGAAACTAGAATAAAGATTTTTTGGAGTTTTCCTTAATGCGTATTCTCCATGATTAATTTCTCATCGAAATACAGAGTTTTTTGTTTTTCTCAAAAATTTATGTTTCGGTTATGCTAAAATTTTTGCTTACATTTAAGAATAAATAAATATTTAAATATATAAATAATTAAATATTTTTTGTATTTTTGTAAAATTTATCGGGCTTTATTTATGCTTTAGTTTCATACTTTTGACATGTCAGATTTGGTTCAAATAATGTATTTTAAAATTTTTCTTAAAATAATTTTTTTTTTTTTGAATTCAATATGAATCATGATCTACAGATGTGTTTAACAATTTAACTATAAACAATTTTATAGACGAATCATACCAGATTGCAATAAAAATACCTTATATGGAGTTCAAAGCTTCATATAACATTTTTATGTGATTTTTATAACACCAAATAAATGCAAGATTGTGCTAAAAGCAATGTAGATATAGGCCCTTTGCTAACGAACATGCATTTTTGGTAACTGGTTGAATTTTAAGATAAGATCATAGAGAGCTTATGCTAAACCAGAATAAAATATTTTGTAAAAATAAAAATTTTAAAGACTTTTTTTGATAGGAAAAAAGGTTTTTATCTTTCTATATTCTTTGTTAGTACTTTGGAGAGAACATTTTGACTAGTATTGCCAAACTTGCCAAAAATTCCTTTAAAAGAATGTTAGAGTAACAAATATAGTATTTTTGTTTGTCTTACTTTGATGCAGTAGTGAAATATACTGCCATATTTTGCTATTTACTTTTCCTAATGATACAAATATAGAAAAATTTCAAAAATATATTTTTTGAGGAAGCTTTATAAAAAAATTTATTTTTTGTGGAAGCTTATAACAAAATTTATATTTTGAAGAAGGTTTATAAAAAACCTTAAAAAAAGTTATTATATCAGATTTAAAAAAAAAAAAAAAAAATCTCTTCGCTATTGGTTCATGACTTGTTTTATTGAAGTGTAGAAGTTCAGCTAATTTTTTAAGTCATACTCTTGGCTTTTCAAAAAAAAAAAAAAAAAATAAATAAATAAATAAAAAATAAAAATCATCACCCCATCCATACTCACTCACCATATATAAGATAATCATAACAAAGGTAATTTTTGGAAGAGTTGAATACAAATAAAGTTGTCATTGAAATTTGCTATTGTTTCAGACATATGTGTAATAATCAAATGCAAAAAGCCATAAACATGTAAAAAATTCTAAAAATCCAACTCAGTTGGGTTTTCAGGCTTTTCAACATCAATTTCTGGCAAGACTGATAATATTGGTAAAGAATACATATTATCTCCAAGTACAGTATCCCCACATTTACCCATTTGTTAATATCAAAACCAGGAGGTATGTCTTTAGATATTTTAGCAGTTGGAGCAGAACAAACATCTATTGAAGAAAAAATGTTTTCATTTTCCTCATTTTCAGTGTCTGAAAAGCCATAAAGATCTGGCTCTGATCCCTCTCCATCAGTAAAAATTTTACTAAGGACATCCTCTTCCCATTTCAGATCAACGTCACTATCTTCTTGTAAGGTAATTTCACCTTCATTTCTATTTAATTCACAAGAAAAATAAGTTAAAGGCGATTGCGTTTTTTTGTCCGCTATTTTTTATTCTAATGCTTTTCCACAGCAGCCAAACCAGTTCTAAATCTACAGAGTTGCCAAACTTTTCAAAAACAAAATTTTATGGAGAATTCAATAAAATTGGTCTCCAGTCCATTAGAAGTTGTTTTCCGATCGGAAATCTCCTTCAAAGTGAAAACGCGCAAAACCCGGAATGGTACTCGATTGGGATATATTTATTACATCGAAATCCAAATTTTCTTTTTTGATTACTGAATTAGGAAATTGAAAAACTTTTCCAATTGGGAATTAGCTGTTATATGGCTAGCCAAAATGCTGAATTACACCCTACATACATATTTTCATAGCGTAATAATAATTTAACATTGTAATAAGTGGTTACCTGTTCAAAGAAAGCTTTTCTCAGTTGATCCGGAGGGCTTTCTTTATTCTTACTAGATATATTCCGTGTATTTCTTTATCCTTACTAGATATATTCCGTATATTTCTTAATAGAAAAACATTCTTTTCTGTCAAACACATATGTTTATATGTTTTGTGGTTCTATGGAAAAGATTTTGGAAATAGATTGGCCAATGTATTAATGTATTAATCAATGTATTACACTATTTTAATTTTAATTTTAATCTTTGAATATCCCTCTATAATTATAATACTCTAATAATAATTATAATAAGTTTTATGCTATTAATATGAATTATGACGTTTTGGTTGAAAAATAATTAACTGTGAAAATTTTAATATTAAACATATTTAACATAAAGCAACATTGTAAATAATAAATCAATATCAAAAATCGTTTATACAGTGTGCATTGCTCCTCAAACAGATTGTAAAGCATACCAGAAACAAAAGCCGCACACATTTACCATAAAAAATATTTCCATAAACCTGCGACAATGGATTAAATTTTCTAGGGTGGCTAAATCATGCAAACTAAAATAAAGCAAAACAATTGATCATCTGCCTCTTAAACCAATAGTATTAAACTAAAGAATGGTGACTTTCCAAATTTAGTACCATTTATCTATCACTACTGAGACATTCTCAACATATTTTAAAGAACCCGGATGATTTCTTACAGTAACTCAAACATTTCACATGAAGAACAAAAGCTAATTTAAATAAAATTCTTTTCACAAATTTTTCTTTTGGTAAAACTACTGCCATACATACAGGTAAAAAAAATATTCCCAACATTCTAAAGAAAGGTATGAAATATTTATTTATCTAACATACTGAATACGTGAAATTTTTTTCCAATATCATACTTTCATATGTGTGATGCTGCTCTGGGCTCTCCATTTGGACCTGAGTTGTGGTGGCATTGATACTTAGCTACACTAAATTAATGAGATTATAGCTGTCTCAAAAATTGGCAGCGAGGATTTTATAATATCTATATCAAATAGTTTTTTTTTTTGTTTTAAACAAAATCTTTCTATGATGTAGAAAAGCTGAATGCCATTAACTTTGTTTTTACTTCCTTATACACTGTGATATAGAAAATCTATATGCTCAGAAAATCAACTAATAGTAGCACGTATTTACAAGAATATTTTTATACCAACAACATAAAAAAAGCATTTAAAGATTTTGGGTGTGAAATTAGCACATTCAACATGCTCAACCAAAGACCTGTTACAATAACACCTTATACTATCTTAAAAATATTTCTTGGGTAACTGGGTTAAAAAAAAATTCGTTCTTCTTTTTTTGACTGATGATAAGATATCTTGTATTAATTCGTATGGTGGGGTATGCTTAGGTACCTTTCTGAACCAAATACTTTCCAGCAAGAAATTCCTGTAAGGCACTGTATACACAACACTTTAAACCCAGCTTTTATACTCAAGGGAAGTTATTTTCTAAGCGTTTTAAACTGATTTGGTGTTAATGTTTGTGTGGTAGGAAGTTAAATTTATAAGCTTCAACTAAAAAAAAATAGTATTTTAAGCGTTTAGTTTTTAGTTTAGCTTAGTATAATATTATTTTTAAAAACAAAATGATGCTAAAGTTGATTGTTTGATTCTTGATAATTATGAACTGAGGTTTTTTACTGTTTTTGAGGATATGTTATATCTACTCCGTCAAAGAACCTAATCATATAAATCGAATTTCGTATACTCTTCCCGATATCTGGTTACCCACGATA
>JAUZNK010077866.1:0-13460 GCA_035046665.1 Euphysa ruthae | reverse complement strand
GAGAGTGTGTGCTTGTTTAAAGCTTTGCCATCGAAAGGATTGACACGGAAAGGCAAAGAAACCATTGGAGGAAAAAAATCGAAGCAAAGGATCAGTGTTGCATTTTTTGTAAATGCAGATGGAGCAAAAGTTGGTAAACCAATTGGGATTTCGCGGAGTAAAAACCAAAATATTTTAAATTGGCTATACGCTTGCCGAAGTGTCTTACTTGCATGATCAGAAATCTTGGTTGCAGGTGTATATCATGGAAAACGTTCTTGAAACCTTAAGCCGTTGAATGGTAAGAGAGGGCAGGAAAGTTATCTTGCTGCGGGAATTACAAAAGGAGTTGGTGTTCTGCAAACTATCACATGGATAGTGGGTGCTTGGAAGGAGGTTAGCGTCACCACAATAAAGAACTGTCTTGCTAAATGTGGAATTATTACAGAAGGACAAAATGGAATTAAACAAGACATTGTTGATGAGGAATTCGATGCGCTTTTCACGGAACTCGCTGCTAATTCAGAATGTAGCATGGCAACAAAAGAATATATCAATTTCAATGTCGAAGCATGCCTTGCTGCCAATAATAAACGCCGATATGGTTGATTGGAGAGTAAGTTGTCTCCAAGCATGTGTTGCTGAATATCTCGGGGAAAAGAAACCTGTCCGCTAACTAGAGCTTTCAGCCTTTTAAAGTGTCCATTAATTTGATATTATACTGTATATTCTTTTTATATGTTTTTTATATTACGGCTACGTTTCGGGAGACAAACTGCTCCCATATTTAGACAGTTTTTAATGAATTAAAATTGTTTATACGGCTCGAAATTCCTGAAGTGACATAAATTTAGTGTTTGAAATGAATTAAAAGGTTGAAATTAAGATATAGCTGACTCACAATTTTTAAAAAATATCATTCTTATTTTGTAATAACAAGCTATTCGTTTTATTAAAGTTTACACTCTTTCAGTTGCTAATGATTTGTTTAACCATAGTCTATAAAATGAATTTTTTTTCTATAGACTATGGTTTAACAGATCTTACTATGACAGTCATATTTCGTCATTTCCTTAATTTTTCATAGACGCGTTTATGTACTTATTATCGGTTCTGCAATCACATAGTTAATTCTTTAATCAGAAAAAATTCGTCCGCGATTTGATAGAAAAAGGGTTTGTTCTTAAATCTGTCATTTATGCATGATTGCGTAAATTGGAAAATGTTTTTCACAATTTGATAAAATAATGTGTTTGTCTTGCAATTTGTCATGTTTTCTTAATTTTTGGTATGGTATGTCAATGTAACAACACAATCTGGGTATTGCAAAGGAATTAAAAATGCAGAAATTGAAAAGAAGAATAGGAAAAGGTTTTTTTTTTTTTCGTTATTAATACCATTTTAAATTATAAAATTCCTCATCGTTCTATTGGTTAATATAGTAATGAAAACTCTGATATTTAGTCATGTAAAGCTCTGACGTATTACCCAGTAAGACAAAGAAGCCAAATAAAAAAACACCATCGTTTCGAAATTTATTAAATTCCTAACGATCCTTTTTCATTTTATAATTCTTGCAATGATTTTATAATTGCAGTACCTCAGACAAAGCTCTTTTAAAATTTACTAACACGTCAAAGGAAGCAAGAATAAATATTTCGACATTTTAGTTCTAGCCTAGGGTGTAAATTTTTTGGTACATGGATATTTTTTTCGTTTGCCAATATTTGAATAAAAAATTTGGACCAACAATTTTTAAATTAGACGACCTTTTTACTTTTTACGCCAGTACATATGATTTATATGATGGTTAAATTTGAGAGACCAATCTCAACTTGTAAACCATAGCTTCAAAGAAAAAAAATAATTGTCATTGCGAAATTATTAGTTGGATGCGGACAAAATTATAGTTGGCTCTTTTCTCATTCAAATACTTGTGTTTACCTTACTGTAGATATCTCTCAAGAAGATTAAAATTTCTGCCAAGAACTTTTAAACCTTAATTGAAAAGAAGAAATCGGTCTTCTATAAGACACGATAAAAAGTGCATTTTGCTTTTGAAAAAACCGTATGGTAGGTCATCTGAAATAGCGCCAGTGATTTTTTTCAACCTTTTACATAACCGTACACGTAAAACGACCAATCGTATCTACTTGATATTGGTTATTCCATGTTTTCTAGTCGATGGAAGCTCACACTCTTAATGTAAATATTTTAGTAACATCGATCATATGCCACAAGATTTTTTGTTACCATGTTTTACTAGGTTTGTGTTACAACAAAATTTTGATCAAATTCAGACCTTATATTCACGTTTGGTTTTCTTTTTTTTTATTTTTTTATTTTTTTGTCTCTTTTACACAAATTACTCTACAGGCTTAATTCTGATAAAATTTGATGAAGTTGAAGCACATTTTTATCCATTCATTTTAACATTATCAGACGTACTCACAGTTGTAACGGTTTTCCATCACACAGCAATCACCAAGATTTCTTTTGTTTTTTAATAAAGTAATAGATCCAAATTAGAAAAAAAAAAAAAATTATCGACAAAGAAAAATATGTGGTGGTTTGGATGACCTGTTAAAATCAGCACGCAATTTTGCAGCAACTTGAGCTGATTTAAATAAAAGGTTGATACCTCTCACTACGATTACCTTCATTGATACAATTTTTAGCTTTCATCTAAAATCAATCAAAATTCTGAAAGCAAAGGAGCTTTCAAAGTTTTTCAATCCACTTTTTTAGGCTTTGGTTTTGACTGCTTCATAGAAGAGCAATTTTTTTCATCAAATGAGTGGGGTTTTTTCAGTTCTAATTGGTACAGCCTTTCTGCTCATCACTCGCAATTTGTTGAATTTTTGCTAGCTTAACAAAAATATCATTATTGCTGACGAAATGCAAGTTTCTTGATTAATTTTTGTATTAATTACGAGACATCACACTTGCAGCAGGTTCGTATCTAAATTCCTTTTTCGAATACAATTTGTTTTAGTGCAGTTTAACATTAAGCTAAAATTATTACAATTTTCATTAGAATGATAGATTGCATTTATAACAGCCACTAACGCATTTATAGGTCTTCTTGTTTATTTAACAACGTTTATTTTTCTAACAACTGTTTAAGTATTATAGCCAAGGTTATTTAAGTAATTTTGTCATCACAATAGGTTGATCATTAAATGATTGCTCAAACTTTTTAACTAACATACATAGAGTAATTCTTTCTCCGGTTGTAATAAAGAAGGAAGATCGCATTCGTCGTTGGAGTTTGTACATTATTTTTGGAAAGAAAGCCATCGATAAATTTCGCTAAAAGGTTAATTTCTTTATCATTGTCATAATCACCCTTAACATTTTTTCTTTAATAATTATTGTCAAGTACATCACCATTGAAAAAAATTTCAAATATTTCTTTCATTTTGTTTTTCTAAAAAAATAAATAAATGAAAAATCTATTAACATTTATATCTTAAAATATGCATAATTCAACCCTGTTTTTGAAGTGTCAAAAAAAAGTTGAGCAGGAGTAAATTTTAAATTACTTACCCATACATGGAAATTAACTTCTGAATTATTTTTTTACTAAGAATTTCTCAAAGATGGAACAATTTTTGTGAAAAAGGTTACATCGACGAGGCAAAATCCCATCCCTCCGACAGAAGCAGATAGAAAGGTTTTTAAATTGTATTCACTTTTGGAAACGTTTATAAAGCCGAGAAAATAATTGATTAGAGCTTGCGATTAAGCATTAATTTTATCCCATGTTTGTATATTGCTCCGTAAAAAATCTATAGGAAATACTAAATAATTGACGAAAAGAATGATTAAAAAAAAGTTTATAAAATATTGAGCCAAACGTTAAATAGGAAAGAAATCAGCACATTCTGCATCAACGGTAAAAAAAAAAAACATGCATTCACTGTTGCTGAAGAAATCAATTAAATAGATCTTGCGCTTAAGTCAAAAGATGTATTTAGTTAAATAATTAGGTAAATATTATTATAGGTAAATAATATATTAATCTTGTCGGGAATTTGATATAAAGATTATTGATTTGGAATTATTTTATAAATCATGTTTTAGCTTTCTTTCATAAAAAAATGTGTCAAACTGTGAGTGATTTTAGTCATATTATCAACATGTTTTTTGAACTTGAAAACAGTTCTCATTCCAAGAAGTTTTCAAACCATTGGACCAATCTTTCTCCAAAAATATTTGACGACATTTTTAAAAGGAAGTCATTGGAAAAAACGACCCGTAATAAGAATATTTTCAGTAAACCTAGAACAAATAATATATATTCAGGTGAAAATTCCCTTGGATATTTCAGACCTACAATATTAAATATATTATCAAACTCATACAAAGATATTAAAACATTAGGAGAATTAAGAAGGATAATAATAATAAATAATCGGATACCAAATTGTCTGTCTAAACTATGTACTTATAAGGTGTAGGATATATTTGAAGATTTATTTGAAAAAAAAATATTTTTTTGATAATTTGGCAATAATTCAGAATGGGGTATAATATCAATTGAGGTTATGTTATTAATCTAAAAAAGTTAATTGTAACTAGCCTGATGATAGGAGCAGTATAACTCCTGAAACGTCGTCAAATAAAATTTTATAACTCATGAAATGCGTTTTATCTCTTTAATTATTAATGCCTGAGTTGACAAGCATAAATATTTTTGAAAGAATGAATAAGGTATTCATATATAAGTAATTCATATAAAGATTCCATATGGAAACTAGATACTGCACTTTACATGTAGAGTTACTTCTTACTTCCTACTTAAAGCCATATTCAAATCATAACTTTATCCGTCGTGTTCAAAAACGAGCCTTACGGGTAATCCAAAAATACTTTGAACTTGATTTTAAAGAATTGCTTCTCTTTGAAAATACAATCAGCGTTCATTTGTTAAAAAATACTGGCAAAGCTGGAAGTAGGCCTATAGTTCTTTTCTTATGCTGGAACGGCAGTGAAGTGTTCATAAAAATCCATTTTAAAACAAAATTTATGCTATTCGTTTCTTTGTCTTTTTGTAAAACCTTGCACTACATCGCTCCTTACATTGTTTGATGCAAGTTTTTGTTTACTATTGTAAAATATGTTGATTACAATCTTTGTGGCAAACTGGAATACCCATTCAATATGTGTTTCGCATGTAAGTTCTACTATAGGGGGGTAATTAGTTAAGACACGTGTCGCTGTTTCACAGATTAACATTAGATGAATGGTTTTGTGGTTTTGTCCGTCAAGAAACCTCGTACACAAAATGCAGCCTGTATCAAACGTTTAATGGTTTCAATCATTTTAATTGACAACAATTCACCATTAAATGTCACTTCAGGCAAAGCTTGTATCACATAAGTTATTGGTTTTTTGAAGCCGAAAATCATAAATACATTAATATCTTTATTATTCTTTCCCACTATATCTGCATCTATATACTTCCCTCTCTGATATTGTATTCCTTTCTGTTAAGACATCTCGTCAACCATCATTATACAGTCTTCAAATATTGCACCTTTTTTATATGTTGACTAGAAAGTTTATTTTGCTAAATTCAAAATCGTAAAATGATAAAAATTATTAAAACTAAATTTAAGGTAGTCTGTTTTTGAAATAAAACTCATTTGGCAGTAACGCAAAAAATCCCCGATAGTAAAGAAGTTTTTTTTGCCGACTCTGCATAAAATTCGTACCTAAATTCAGCTGACTCCGCAGAAAATTCGTGCCTAAATTCCTATTTTTCCATTTTTTGTCTCGCTTTCCCATTTCTTTATTAATAATACTTGAACAGTAAATATTAATTCAATCGAGAAAATATTGTTTCTCCTCCCTATTTCTTTATTAATAGTATTTGAACAGTAGATAATTAAATCAAGACAAAACCAAATCAAAATTAATTTCTGATTTTCTCTGCCGACAGAGAATTTTATTTAATTAAACGTTAAACACAAGAATTCCATTCGAATATTTTTAAATATCTATGGTTTTAATATTCAATTTGGTGTCTTGTCTTGTCACAAAAGGGGTAAGTTAAATTGAAATTCATTTTAACTTAGAATATATTTTAAACAAAAGACAATATTTTTATTACACTATATGTACTATAAGTATACCATATACCATAAAATCAATTTTTTTTTTTTTTTTTATAATCTATTCTTCCAATTAAACCGAAAAAAAAATTCATTTCAATACTGCCTACACAAAATTTATTTCTATTTACATCTTTATTGTATTTTGGGTTTTCCGGGTCCAATCTGCTAGGTTTGCCTTCGGTCCTTATTGTCATGTATTAGGATTATGCACAGAACTATGGATAATAGAAATGTATTACTACATACTGAATTTAAATAATGTATTTTTTTTTATTTACATTTTTATTTATCATTTAATATAAAAGATTTTTACAAATGTGCTAAATAAAGAAGACAAAAGAAAGACTATAAGAAAGACTTTTTTCATACGAAAAAATGAAATTAAATTACATAATATCAGTCACCTTTTCGGATTTTAAATGAAAAAAAAAAAATAGAAAAAAAAATCCAAAAAAAAAAAACCTAAAAAAAAAAATATCTAAATATAAATATAATGACCTGCAAATATGCAATAATAATCCTGCTGTTTGGAAATTAATAGAAAGATTTGAGGAAGATGAACTACTTCATAGGTTTGATAGTTGTATTGTGTGTCTAGAGATTAGACCAATATTCCATGCTACAAGTTCCTCAACGACATATTCTAGTTCAAAATGCTTTGAGTTTAAAGCTTGGAAACTAAACAAACGGAGTGTATGCGATCATCGTCACAAAGAAAATTTAAAGCTTCCTCAAAAATTTAACATTAAGCTATCCAAATTTTCTGGTTTTAAAAGTCTAAATAAACATATGAGTCCACGAAATGATATTTTACACCAAAAAATATTTGAAAACTAAAATGGCATCAATATCTCGTATAAACGTTACAATGAATTTACATTTCTTGTAGTATGGAATGCTTGCATCAAATGTTCATTGCAAAAACTTACTGTAACAAACGAAAATTGCATCTGAATTACCTTTGTTACACGAAGAAATTGGACTTAAAAACACATAAAGTATTGCTTGCCCTTCTCATCCAAAAGCTGAAGAAAAAGAATGTCAAAAAATTTTCAAAAAAATTTTGGGTGCTCATTCTTCTGATACCTTACCAAAGGTTTATGCAGAATGTGTACCTCACATGAAGCAAACCACTTAACATACTAAAGACACCAGGGTTTTTACTATGGATTTTCCTACAATAATTATTAATGGAAGCAGTGATTTCCAAAATTAGTTGATGTAAATTTTAATTATTTCATTGAGCATATTTCTCACAAGGTAATCGTGTCTCAAAACATTCATTTTTAAAATTTTTTGTGCTCAACTTGAAAGTTAGAAAACAAGCACTTACTCAAGGCTCTAATTTGGTGTCACAAAAACGTAATGACCAACATTTGACAATTTAGCAAATTAAACAAAGCCTAGAAAACGGTGATGATAGTGTTCTTGCAAAATTATCAGTGTGGGTGCTAATTTTCAAAATACTCACTCCTATTGGAGAGAACGTAAACGATAATTAGATTAGTGTTCTATCTTATCGTTTAATAGAGCATGGTGATATGCCAGCTTATTTTGATAGAATTATTTGTGCGGAGTATCATTGCCAACCTCTTTTGCAGCTTTATTCAAAGTATGGCTGATAACAGAAGATTATTGTCCGCACCAGTTTACTTATTATTCTCCAGGCATTTGGGAAAATGTGGAAGAACTAAAAGATTCGTATGAGACATGCTGACTTTCTTGATTCTTGATTCTTATTACTGTCCACGAGAAATAATAAAAATTTTGGATGAGGCCAAAAGAAATTTTGGAAAGAAGAACAATAATCAACCACCCAATACACATTTTGATCAATCAGTACCACAGTCCTGTAAATCAAGTCAGTATGACAGTCAATACTCTGAAACTTTTCACAAATGTCTCAGCTAAATTTGGGTGTAGGGCATCAATTAACAAAGAAGGTTTTGAAAATCCTAATAAATTACCAGCATTACCTGATGGTCGTCCTGACTTTAATTGGTATGAATATGGAATATATTGTTTTCTTATGCCAAATAATGCTTTACAATAGATGAAAAATATTTCCAAACACTGAGAAAATTTTTCCAGAATACACAACCATAATTGTAATTTACCTTTAATCAATCTATTGTTTGCTAACAAGATACAACGAGTCATAATTGCAATTAACTTACTCTGAATGCTTTCCATCAAGAGTAAACCCACATTACAACACAAGCCATTTCGTCTGCTTATTGAAGGTACTGCAGGTGTTGGTAAGACTTTTGTTGTTACAGCTCTCACCTATAATTTTTGTAGACTATTTGGTAGAAATAATTCATTTTGAAACTTCGCTCCAACTGGTGATACATCTGCGCATTTACCAGATTGTGACACTATGCATTCAGTTACCTCACCACCAATAGATTCTAAAAAAACTAAAGGTCAACAGTTATCAGACTCACCAATGTCTGATAAACCTCTACGAAAGTTACAGGAGATTAAAGGTACTATTGACAAGTTAAATCTAATGAGTCTCAACGTGGATGAGCATTGTATGTTTTCAGGTAATATCGTAGCTTGGTGTTTAAAACGTTTTTGTGAAGTAACTGGTAGCCAATCATTTTATTTTGGAAATCTACCGATAGTTAACTTTTTTGGTGATCTCGGACAATTATTACCAGTTAATACCAAAGACTTGCATATTCAACCATCAAATACAGAGTAAACAGAGAAAGTTTCTGGCTACGCTATTTATAGATCTTTTGACCAATGTGTACTTTTTATGAAATAATAAAAAGAAAAAAAAAAAAAATATGCGTAGATGTGGTTTCATAACGCTTAAGGGCCTTAGGCGTTTGAAGATTCTTAAATTAGTTTTTTCCTCATAATTAAAAAAAAAATCAAAATCAAATAAGAAAATTGTTGTTAACACAAAAAATTTTGTCTAAAGTAAAAAACATTTTCTTACTTTTCTACTCTTGTGAACCATTTAAAAATATCAGTTGTGTTTTTTTGGACATCGTCGTACTTTGTTTTGTTTATATGTTTTCCACACGTACTTACTCTTATCAATAACCACTCTTACAATGCAATGAATGACATGAAATTTAATAAATAAATGAAAAAGAAAGCAAATACCTTTCACTGCTCTCTTAAGCACTTTTTTTTTTATTGCCGGTGTATACCTTTGCTATAGATTTTATTCTTTATCATAAAAGGAGAAAAACTTTTGAAAATATCAATACGGATAGTTAACTTTTTTGGTGATCTCGGACAACAAATTTTTCAGCCCGCCGATAACGCACTAACTATGCGTGTGCCTTGCTTCATGAAAATAAAAACAATGTAGCTATACTGTTTTTTTCTGTTTTTACCACATGAGAATATTTTTTTATTATATGAATGTTTTTAACAATGCAATGTCTTGTTTTTATTATTCTATTGTGACATCAACTTATTCAAATATGAAATTGCTGTCTCCTTTAATAAAATAGTTAATTTGTTTTAGGACCTGGATAAAAAGCCAAAAGAGGCTTCGCGTTTGTTGCAGCCTAAGTAAGAAAGGGCACGAGTAATAAAATATATTTTTTGACAGTTTTTTTCAAGCTATGCTCTATGCATTAAAATCTCCCTTGAGGATGGATGATGTGACGATTGTAATATTTTAGTGTATCACATTAAAGATATTTAATCTGTATATATATATATATATATATATGTCCGGAAAGTAAAAGTATTGGATTGGAAAATATGCTGATTAGTTACAGTTATTATTTTAGTTTTTAGTATTAGTTTTAGTGGATACGTGGCGCAATGTTCTAAGGTGCCGAACTACGTAGACCGTAGTGAAAAGGTACGTGGTTGGAGCCCACTTGATGATGACTGCGTTTACGGCGAAACCACCATCTAGTCTCGGGAAGCATATTATAATAGAATTTAGACGGTATATGTCTGTCCTTGTCCTGTGTCTTGTATCTAAACGTAATATGTGTATCTAAAAAAAAAAAAAAAAAAAAAAAAAAAGAATTTACAGTTATATTAACTTAGGGATGTCAAATATATATTATATGTTGGTTTGTGATTTTTTACGGCAGCTGGAATTTATTTAACAGTGATCTGACATTTCTGGTGTTTTTTTTTTTCGGATTTCATTTCTTAGAATCGCGTAAAAGTTATTACTGTTGTATTTTGGCTTAATATCGTTCTTAAATATGCATTTTCTGGAAATTTGAGTCTTCAGTCACATGCCTGTTTTAAACAAATAAATCTCTAGAATCCCAAGGTAGCCGAACAGAATAACGTTCCAAAAAATTGCCAGTGCTCTACGTGGAATACTGCAAAATTACATTGTAGTGATTTAATTATAATGTCTTTCTATGTTAATAAATTCAAATTTACCCTTTTTCCATAAAACTTTGTCACTTTTATCTTTTAGAATAAGGAGAAAGCGAAAGTCTTTACCTTCCGAAAGTTTAAGGAGTCTTGTGAATTGAAGGCTCCTCAGGGTGCGTTCTGTTCGAACAGAACATACAAGTTGTGGGTAGATTCAGAGGGAAAGTGGTGGTATACACGAGAAGAAGATGAAAAAGTGAAGTCTAATATATAATATAAAATATTATGGACGTTAGCAGCACTGGAAGTGGGAACATTCCACTAAAATTTATTAGTACAGTCATAAAGATCTGATTTTACTATTTTAAGGGTCTTTGCTCTGCTAAAAGGTTTTTTTCCTTTTTGAGTTTTCTTTCCCTACCATTTACTCTAATGTATGCTTCCCTTATTTATTTATTTATTATTAAAAGAATATTATAACATTGAATTAAATTCATTATACATTTCAAGCTTATAATTTCAACTTTACGATTTCTCATGATCCTGGGTGCTTATTTTGTTCTTTTGTTCTTTTATTCTCTGCCTATGCCTCGATTATTAACTCGATTATTAGCAATATCATTTGTCAAAAAGGCTCAAAGTGAGTCTTTGTTGGAGAAACAGACACTTGGTATATGTGTTGCATCAGCAGTAATTCGCCTTCAATCATAGTGCAGGAAGTTTATTGTCAGTACTTCAGAGGCTGGGAATAAGTTGTGGAATATTTTTGCAGAGAATTTACGTTTTTATTTACACTGTAAATTTTTTCTCTAGCAGAAAAGATTATAATAATAATATAGAAACGATTAATTATCTTAACAACTTAAAATATCTTTGTCATTCTAAAAAATCGAAAATTTTGTTAACTTGACCAAAGTCTCTCGAATAAAAATGATAATCCCACCTTATATCAATTCGGTTAAAATTCTAACATAATCCGTATGCAGAGATCTGTTGTACCAGTGAAAGGTAACACACGAAGTGCTCATGTACAAAAAAGATAAATGTTGTGTTCACAGGTTGACAAGACCCCACTTACCAAAGAGAAAATATAGTTGAAAATATGTTATGGAGTTCTATTATATTTTATATATTAGGTTACAGAACTATTTTGTGCATAAGTTTATGTTACTCATCAATATTTATGCTGGTTTAGTAACATTTCAAACTTCTGGTAATATTAATATCATTTCGAAAATTGATAAAATTGATGTAGCAGTTACATTGATATAGTTACATAGTTATATCAAATTATATAGTTATATGTAACTAATCAAACTTACTAGTAAATGTATTAGCTGGTGTACACTTTTCAACAACAAATCAGTGTTATTTGGTGGTAGCAATGACGTTATTTACACCATTTTATCAGCAATCAGCGTTATTTATCAAATACTAAAATTATTTTAGTTTTTTGATAGACAATACACTATTCAGCAAGCAATCAATATTTTTCATTTTAGTAAATTTGTTAATCATACCAAAGATATTTTAAAACGATAAATATTTCAAGCTATTTAGCAGCTAATAAAATTATTTACACTACTCGGAAACAAATCAACGTTATTTGGTAAACACAACAAATACTTTGTTACGTTTTAATCTTTATACACTTTTTGGTAAGAATGATAATACTAAGATCATTTGGTAACTAATCAACGTTTTTTATTAAAAATGATAATTATTTGGTAACCACATTATTTTGAAACGATAAAGATATTTCCCTTTTTTGGCAATTATTTAAAGTTTTTAACTGATAATTTTTTATACTGTTACTTGGTAACCAATCATCTTTATTTAGTAAAAGTACCAACTGCCTGTGTTACAGGGTAAGATTTTTAACATTATTTGGTAATAACAAATATATTGTCAATATTTATAAACCAATCAACTTTATTTTGGAACGACAAAGATTTACATTACTTGGCAACTAACAAAAATTATTCAGTTAAAGAAGTTAATCTTTACACTATTCAGAAATCAATCATCGCTATTTGGTGAAATAATTACTTTAAAAAAGAAATTTTTGATGTTATTTATTGAAAACAACTATGGTTACGTTCAGTCACCCCTACTTAAGTGTTTTCCTTTGACTTTGATACCGTTGCGTTCATTTTCCAAAAGACAGCCTTAAAATAGCCAGCATTAGTAAATCTTTTGATTTATGATTTGCAAAAAAAAAAAATGTCCAGAACAAACTTTTATTCCAGAAACTAAAAACCAAAGACCATTATTTTTTAAATTTTTTTAAATGCTCTATCTTTTTTTACTTATTTTATCTTTTTATTAAAGAAAATTCTGTTAAAAAGTAAAATTTTCTATATAAAATATTCTCTAATTATCGATGTCTGAGAATAAATTTAGCATATTGCTTTGTTCATGGGTTTTACATACATGCTTAAATCCGCTTGCTTTCCCAGCCATAGTTTCAAAGTAAATTGAGAAATTGAATATCAAAATATTGAACAAACAAGTTAAACACGTTGAAATATGTTGCACATTTATTTCATTAAAAAAAAAACTTTGTTATAGCTACTTTTACAATGAGACTTGAAAAAAGCAAACTGAAATAAATTCTGTCATTGTATGTATGTATGTATGTTTCAGTGAGATATAACATTTTTTCGATGTTTCCGATTCATGATATCCAAGTTTATCGATTACTTCCCAGTGAATAGGCGGACGTCGGAATTACGTCGAAATGATTTCTGTTTTTGACGTACAAATATGGTCGAGATTTGTAAATCCATAAGACGTAATTATTTTGACATCGATCTGAACTCTGCTTGTGGACGGACCAAGATTAAACCAAAAAAACGAACCTAAATCTTAATCTCCTGCTTTAGAAACAAATTCAAAAACAAAACATAGATACAATATGAATCAATCAGTTGTTTGGCTTTCCGTACAAGAACTTATTTTAACATCACAGAAATGTTAGCCACAATGTCGGTCTCAGTATACTTTTGATCTGAAGCTGTAGCTAAATATATATATATATAC
>JAUZNK010077855.1:0-13461 GCA_035046665.1 Euphysa ruthae | reverse complement strand
AGCACATTTACTGAATACATGAATAACAAGAAGCAAGTCTTTGATTTATGATAATAACTTTGCAACGAACTTGAAATCCTTCAATTTTGAGTAAAGGTAAACTTTTTAAAAATTGCCATATCTTCAGCGATACGACTTAAGAATCGTCACTTTCTTATCAGAAATAGCTGTAACAACAGCATCAGCAGCCAACTATAAAAACCAATGGTTTGCAACCAACTTATTGCTATTTCATATGTCTTTTATTTGCTTGTAAAATGTTGGCTCTCCCGATATATTGCAGAAAAAGTAGCACATTTACTGAATACATGAATAACAAGAAGCAAGTCTTTGATTTATGATAATAACTTTGCAACGAACTTGAAATTCTTCAATTTTGAGTCAAGGTAAATTTTTTCAAAATTGCCATATCTTCAGCGATACGACTCAAGAATCGTCACTTTCTTATCAGAAATAGCTTTAACAACAGCATCAGCAGCCAACTATAAAAACCAATGGTTTGCAACCAACTTATTAGACATAAAATTACTACTCTAACTAGTGTTACTGCTGATAGTACATCTACGACATTTATTTTGTTCTATGATCGATGTTACTAGTACAAATATTGTTACTACTTCTGCTAATTTTTATTAACGTCTACTTTTGCAGTATGAAAAATGTGATAAAAATAAGTGTTTAATGTGTAAACAACATCCCTAAAATTTCAGTAATATGGCTACATGTGTTGCAGACGGGCCTTATTAATTGATGAAGTATTGAGAAAAAGTTTTGCAGTTGGGTGCCCTTCCAAACGCCAACCACCCAAGGTCAACAACCATCGCTAGTTAAGCGAACTGTCCATCCAGACACTAAATTGTTGAAATCTTTTACAAACTTTAGACCAGCACACGTTGACAAATTACAACATTTAGGTGGTTTCTTATCATAGCAATTAGTTGGATCTTGCTTTTACTTTTTGATAGGAACTGTTCTCTTTGGAGGTTTCAAACGTGAAACCAGAATTTCTAACGAAAGCGGTATCTAAAGCCCAAATATCTGATAAAATTAAACAATATCTTTTCGTCCGTTTCAAATATTTCATATTTATTTTAAAAGACATGCCATGAATTACCGTTATCAATATTTGCTTTACAAAAGAAAAAGTTTGACTTACTGTTTATTAAATAATACTTTTGAAGTATTCAGTATGTCAGGAAAAATTTGTGCCCACAATGTATGTTGATTTTTTACTTTTGAAGACTATATATAGTATAAAAACTGTAATCTACTAAAAACTTCTGCGGGCACCTTAATTATATAGTCTAGTCATTATAACCCGATAACAAGTCAAACCGGAAACAAGTTGCAAAAAAAGATTTTTTATTTGGTCAGGATATTTTGTTATGGTATTGATGTCAAAAATCGGACAAAATATTAGCTGTGACATAAAACAGTAAAAACAATTTATTCTTTCTAAGCCGTATAAACAATTATCTTTTCATAATAATAGGTTTAACTTTATTAATTATTAATCGTTTTCATATTAAGCAGTTAATGTTTCTTTGTTCTTTCAACAATACTTTAATAACTTTGTTAGTGTGAATCGAATGTTTTTAAAATTTGCATACTTTCGTCAAATATAGATTTTTTTACCTAAACCTTTTACTAATGTAAGAAAATGAGCGAAAGAACATGACAATAATGCGTGCATTATATGCAACTAAAGGGTTTCAGAGGATGATCTACAAACTATATAAACCAAAGGTAAAATTATAGTATTTTTTAAGATATATGTAAGTATATATATTTTCCTAAGAATTGTAAAAAGGTTGAATGTTTGAAGCCGTCGCAAAATTACTGAAAAGTGAAACTAAAGAAATGCCAATACTTATCAGAGGACGATATCCTCCGCAAGCGTATTCGAAGAGAGTGGTAGTGGTGGTTGTTTTGTTTAACGTTGGAACCAACAAATTGCCTAGACATTATTTCCAGGTGGGCCCACGTGGCGTGTCTTGGAGTACTTAAAACGCCGAATTGCACCTCCGAAATTCGCTCAACCAAACAACCCGATCAATTTGAGCTAGCGTTGAATTACGCAATGAGTTTTTGATCAAAAAACTCATTGCGTAATTCAACTTTCGTTCTGCAGTCAAACGTTCTACCAACTGTGCCAACTCTGCTGTAAAACATTTTTCTAAATACATTTGCCGGAACAGACAAACAGAAAAATTGTATCTTTTGGAAAAATATAATGCAAGCTGTTCGTCCACGATCAAATGTTGATATTCATGTATATCGAAAGAAATCCTCGGAATAAAACATCGATTTTAAACCACTGAGCAAAATCTTACCACTAGAACAAAGTAATGTCGATGTGCTGAACAAGTTTTCATGGCACTTTGTGAACCCATTTCAATCCAATCCTTCAGAGATTGTACCTAATCTAACACAGTATTTTTACCCATCATAGATATGAGCCTCAGTGACACGACTTGCATATCTTCCACTTTTTTTTTGAAATTTGTATCCGACATTGCGCATAAACACCGTAAATCTACTATTATATTTGAACAACTTTTATCCTGGAAAGCTGCAAAAGTTGCTAAAGAAACAACTGATACATATATATATATATATATGTGAATTCTATTTTCGTAATACTGGGGATATTCAATTCTAAAATCAACTTTTAACAATTAACTGTTCTACCACAAATCTAAACCACATTCAAACGCAACAGCTAAAACGTTTAACCATGAGACCAGGTGCTATCATCAAAGGCCGATGACGTAGCATATCCATTGAAATCCCTGAAATCTATGGTCTCATGAAAATACATGCATGCACCTTGGTCAGCATATCGCTATGTGGCGAATACGAATCCACTCTATTGGATAACCCAACGCGTATTCGAGGGTGTATGCTTTGTGTGCCAAAAGTTAAATTAGAATTTGCAAATAAGTTTTTAGGGAACAAAATATTTAATAACCTACCTTTATATATTAGATCAAAATATAAAGAAAAACAATTTTCTAATTTTTTTTTTTTTTACTTTCGTTTTTTATTTATCGAGTTCATGTTTTATTTTTATAATATAATATATATACTTAATTTTAATCTTTGAATAACACTTTATTGTTATGATTTGTAACAGGACGATTATTTATAACAGTCATTATAGTTTGGCTGAAATGATTTATCCTGTGGAAATATTCAAGAGTAATAATAATAATAATAATACCTTATTTTCATAGATTGCATTAGTGTAATTATAAAAAAATACGGGCTTTCGCAAGTACTCGAACAGGTTTACGATGAAAACTCTTTTCACCATATGCTCACCGGAAAAGCTTATTCCAAAGCTCTAACAGGGGATTTGTTAGTTGACACTGCTTTGAATGCTCTATTGATCGATGAATTACAAACCAAAGGGATATGTATAGCAGACCTACAAAAAGCTAGCGATATCTGCCAAAGCAGCCGGACCGACAGCAATTGATACCGTTCAGTCTAATATTGATGTTATAAGGTTAAAAAACGGAAATTCGATAGTTTAAAAGTTCGGTGAATGAATCTAGAACAGCTAGGTTATGGACTAATTATCAATCTGTGGCATTAGTTAGAATGATTATTCAAGGTGATTGGCTAGGTGATTAGCATTTATATGTAAAAGCGCTCCGACTTGCTCTACCAGCTTTTGCAGCAAGTGGACATTTCAATTATGTATGTAAATCAAGTCTACTTGTATTTACAGTCAATTTGAGCATTGAATGAATCCTGCCACTCTGCTTATCAATCATTTAAAAATGAGCAATTTTGACGTATAGCGCGTGATTTGGTTGTTGTACATGCCAATTTTCTCAATATACAATACTAAATTGCAAGATATCGCAGAAGTTCAATATTCAGGATCAAAGCAAAACATGACGACATCCTACTCACAAGTTGATAAAAAAAAAAAAAACAAAGAAAAAATTATCGCTTATATTACCCATTTCATCATTCTCTACAAACAGTACGACGATTACAAACGCAGATAATGGAGTGCTTGCAAATGATGATGTCATCGTTATGAAGTCTCCGTAAATTTTGAGAGCGACTTTGAAATATTTTTTAACTGAACACTTTTGTATATAACTAAAAAATTAGTTCTTAGTTAATAAACGATATATATGTGAACACCTCAATCTTTAATTCTTGTGAATCATTTTAGAACATTTCTTTCCCTATCTGTTTGCTTCGAGCTTTCTGCAAATTGTAAAATCAAAAATTTAGCAACCTGTTTATAACTTGAAAACCGTCACAAAATAAATTCTAATTAAACTTACCACCTTTTTCTATTTATTTTTTCTGCAGAACAAAATCCCAGGTGATTCTTACTAGCATCATATTACCGAAATGAAAGAAATATATATACAAAAATGGATCAGGTAAATTTTTCTCCCAAGGCAACTTTTTAAACATTAAGTTCGGCATAATACGATTTATTTTATGGTATTAGCTTTAAATATTGTATGTATTTTATACCTCATATTTCGTTTATATCATAACATCTTTAAATAAACAAAAACATCTTTAGAAGTTTTGAATCCATGGGGATTCGCGCTACGAAACAAATTGTGGGTGGCTCGAATCAATAACCACTTTTCACGGTGAAGGACGTCATCTCATTTCTGAAGCAAAAAATGGTGACAAGTAGATGGTACATGCTTGTCTTCGTGCTTACACCAAATCCTTTACAAAGGATGATTCATTGAGCAAAAAATGGGCATGCAGAACAAATAGATGTATAAAATTCTCGTTGGAAATAAAACTTTATTTAAACGAAAATTCACTCTCAAGTTAAAGCTTGGGACTTAAGAACTATTGCTTCTAAAAATTAAACTTTCTTGATAATTTTTTGCAAAATTCGAGGTTTTGCAACTTTCGTCGTTTGTTTATGGGAATTCAAAGGTTATTCTTTGGATAGTAGAGTTGTTGTAATGAAAGCTCGGTGTGAGTGGAAAATTTTTATCAGTGCTCGAGAAAACTACTCACAAGTCAATTTCTTACATTCCATTTCACGTTTTTCATGTTATATCCCTTAGTTCATTCAATCTATGTCTCATATTTCATATATTCTTTTATATATGCGCTATTTTATATATTATTTATTCGATAATTGATCTATTCTACACTCCTTGTTTCATACTTAATCACCCTATGATGAGTAGCAATAAACTTCCCTTTCCCCGAGAAGATTCCAGTTTACTCAATGGAATAACTTTCTTCATTGTACAAATAATTTCCTCATCATTAGAAATAAGTTGAGGTCATATCAACTGGAAATCACGGAAATTCCACCCGGCCCTGTGTACGCAACCACACATAAAGATTACTGGTTTTAAACAAGCTAATGTCAATTTGTATTTTATAACAAATATGTGTCAAGACATTAGTTATCTATAACTACACATTTGATTATTATTTTGGAGACAAAAGCCAATTTAGCAAAATATTAAGAAGTAAAATGTTGTGAATTCTCTTTAAATCTTAGATAAGCTGAATGTTAAACCAAGTAAATAGGAAATTTAAAATATTTGAATTTGATTTTGAATCTTTGATGTGAAGTGAGAACCCGACTGCTTCCTATTACAATGCAGCGCACTTTTTCTAAGCACTTATATAATTTGTAACACCCAAAACTAAAAGCCAATTTTAAGAACTTTAAAAACGTATCAATTATTTTGTCAAAATATTTTTTTAAAGAACGCTGAAGCTGAAAAGTCAGAACTTTTTACTTGAAGCAGGTGTTTTTTTGGCTGCATTTTGATTTGTGTAGAACTTGAAATTTTAAAAAGCACAAGGGCCTGTGTTTTTTTAACCCAAGGGCCCAACAGCCACATTGACGGTGCTGGGCATTGGATCTTGATCTTATTCTTAGGGAATTAAAGATGTGCTTAGAATATTCATATTTTTAGAAATATTGTGAGTTATGATTTAATCAAACGGGTTAATTTTAATACCAAAAAAGAAAAAAGAAAAAATTCTGCAGATAAATAAATTTACTCGATCTAAAATTTTCTACTATTCTTTTCTAGACATACTTTGTTTCCTATATAATCAAATTTTTAAAATAAATGTAAAAATACTTGTGTAACTATTGTATTTCATAACTGTGTGTGACGTTTTTATTTGAATTAACCTCTGTTCAGGCCATTTATTCAAATAAATCATTTAGCTTTTGTCGTAGATCGTTTCCATGTTTTGATATTGTGGCCACTTGAAAAAGATTACGGTGTCGCACTTGTAGCAGGGTTCACTAGCATTAGTCGGCAGAATGTAATGATGTTTGGAATCAACAGGTTCTCTTTCTTGTCTCGACCTTTAAAAATTTTAATTATGTTATGAAACGATTGGGTGGGTGGGGGAGGGGTCTTCATCGAACATTAGACAGAAAATAAGAAACTCAGATTGAAGCGCGGAGACATAAATTTTGTCAGAGTAAAGGGACTTTATTTGTTCCAAACCATCTTTAGAGGTTTGGTTTCGTGATCGGGTTTCAATTGGAGTAAGAGCTCCTCCAGGTTTGAATAAACTGGGTTGATCAAACCGTTCTTTGATAGCAGTCATTAAACTTGACGATATTTGTCTCCAACAGTTTCTTACCTGAGATCACATGCCGTATCTTCACGCGGGACGTGTAAGCGCTCTAAAGCCGCGCAGTTAAAATAATACATCTGAGAACATTAGAGGATCTCATTCATTTTTTTTACCTTGCCGCCTTTGTTGTAAATAGCGACTCACCAAAAGATGTGTAGTCCAAAAACTGCGTAGTTTGGGAAAATCGCTTCTGCGTAATAAAGAATACTTCGTACTTATAAGATATGATTTCGAATAATAAACAGCGCAATTATGGATAATGTGTGGATGATGGGTGAATTATGCGGCAAATAATTGTTCTCTTCAGCAGGTATTTTTACATCTAAAACACTTGATGTTCTCAGATATGTCGTATCATCTCAGATCCTATATCGTAATAGTTAGCCTTGAGAACAGAGTGTGTAAATATGGAGATTAAGAATGTGATTTCATGTAAACAGTTTCTGGATGTAAACTCTAAAGTTTCATCAACGCTTCATAATTTAAATCTTCTCCAAACATTTAGCTCGCACTGTCAGTCCATCTTGTTGCAAATATTGTATTTATTAAGGGAACAGAATCTTCATCTTTTGATGCTTTCTCATCCATTTGCTTACCTATGTTAGCCAAATTAGTACCCCTAATATTATTACTATCGCTAATATTATCTTGTCTTGTGATTTTCATAGCATATGGATATTTGCGTGTGGCAGAATAAATACTCACTCACTCAATGACTTACTCACTCACTCACTTAGCCTTGATATCTTTGAAGAAGATTTGAAAAGGACACATACTTCTCAAACTGTCTAAAAGTTTTCACGTTCTGGCAGGTGATCGAGAGGTTTAATGAATGCATGACAATGGATTGGTAATGGTACATCCTTTTGTGTTAGCTAAGCAACTCTTGATTTTTCTCCCCATCATGACACTCGCCCTATAATATGTTTGGCCTCGGCAACTTGAAGAAGGTAGTTGCATTCTTACCACCAATGCATCTTTGATAGCTGTTACAAATGATGTTAGGAAGTTCATAAAATCTTAAAAACTTTTCAGACACCTTTAGATTGTTATTTACGGTTCTAACGCAAATAGACAGCTGTTCAAGATTTGCAATATCAATCCACTCGTAACTCTGTAAATATCATTCTCCCTGATGTGTGTCAATATTGACTTTAAAACTTGATTTGACATCATCGTCGTAAATTCGAGCTGATAGTCAGCATATGTATATCTATGCTGGCTCTACCGTTTAACTGATACAAAATTTATTCGATCTAGTACAGTCTTATCTTACTTTCCTATCAGCAGTAGCAAATGATGAAAATTGTCATTATTTTCATTACTTCCTAAAAAAAAAAACCTTACCGAGCAAGAAATTGATCACACTCCGTCACCCTGATTGCGCTGGTCAATCCTGTTTTTTGACAGTTATGTGAGTTTTGTTTTGTTTGTGATCCTCAAAACATTTTGGCGCTTTCTTCTAAGTCTTAAATTAATGTCCTTATGTATGTAACTTACTTGTTCTGTTTGCCAATGTGATGTCCTTTTTTTGTCAGCATTGGCACAATGAAAACTAACTAAAAAAATTTCGGGAGGATGATAAATAAAGCTCTTTTAAAATTATCTTGGATTTTGTTAGCGATGATAATGAAGCGCATTTCTTTCGGCTCTTCATTCTTTTGACCAATTTTCGAAAAAAATATCTGTTATCTTTGTTTTTTTTTCTCGTACACAACACACGTTTTAAAAATCATCATTTATCCTGTTTACTTACCATTTATTGAGTAAGGAACTACGTAATGAAAAATCATGAAGTGAACACAGTATTTTCGGCAATCAAACGTGTGGAGGTGCTACATAACAAACGTGCGGAGGCACCACATAACAAATCAACCAGATTAGTAGTATAAGAATTTTCATTAAAACTGGATTATTCATTTTTTTAATGTGAAGAAAATTATTTTTCACAGTGCATGGGCTACAACCCCCGGTGTCGTAGGGCCTGATATTACTTAAATTCCACTTTTTTCGAATGAGGTTTTGTACTATTTAAAGAAAGGGCCGAGAAATGAACACCAGAAATCAAATCCACTGATGTTTTTTTTTGTTCCTTATTGCGCAATCCTAACGATTGTTTGAAGATTTATACTGAACATTAACGACTGTTAAACTACTTCCTTTTAACAAAATGTTCAATATTTGAATATAGGCTGTCCCTTAACTAGACGGATAATCCTCAAGTGTTCGATTAAATTACATCAATCAAATCAAATCAAAATCATTTATTTAACGGTTAATATTGGCTGGAGACACTCGATAGTCTAAGGTTGAGCAAAGGAGCGCCATCAAAAAAAGTACAATTAATTAATTTTACAAAACTGATATGCTATAAACTTGCCCATACGAAGTAAACTGAAAACTTACACGTGGACTTACAAAAAGGCGCAAGTAACATAATATCTCTGAATAATAAATATTAATTATAGGTGAAAGAGACAAAACTCATGCATATCAAAATAATAATAACGTTGTAAAAGAATTTATGAATATTAAAATGTAAATCCAGAAATTTATAGAATTAAGAAGTTGATAAAACAAAGTTTTTAAATTGTTATAAGCTCTTCGTATTATATTCACTCAAACCAAGAGACGGTTGCAAGTTTTTTTTTTTTTTTTTTTTTTTTCATTGAATATAAAAACATGCAGATTCTCAGTTAAAATCAACAAACTTTAAATAAAACCAACTTTCAATGTAATATTTTAAAAAGAGAAAATTCTCCTTTAAAAGGTACCAACACAAAAATTACTCAAACTTCATTTTACAAAAAATCATAATAAATATTTACACAGATAAATAAATTTTAAATTTGTGGACAATCCATTGCGTTTGATTTTCAGACGCTTTTTTTGACATTTCTTCCTATAGCAGTCATTATGAGAGTGTTCTTTAGTTGTCCAAAATAAACACCATTTTTTAGGGTCATTCGCTTTAAAGTTAACATTCTATATAGGCAATATAAGATATTATGCGAGAACTACAGCCAAAAACTTATCCCTAGTTTAGCCTTTAAATAGCGAGACAAAAATCCTTCAATTGAGCTTAAACAGTGAGATACGTACAAAAATCTTTGAATTGAACTTAGCACAAAATTTTTGTTCTTGGATGAGAAATTTTTGTTCTTGGATGAGAAATTTTTGTTCTTGGATGAGAAATTTTTGTTCTTGAATAAAAAATAATTAATTTCAAATCGCTTCAATAAATCTTTTTGTTATAATTATGGATTTGTAGTCAATGCATTATGAACTTTATTAGATTATGGCGCCATTTTCTACTAGAAGTTCGACTTTTAAAATTTTTTATTAAAATCGATTAATGTCAAATAGTTGTATAACTTTCGTAGATTAAAATACTTAAATAGCACTTTAAAAACAAAGCTATTGTAGCTATGTTTCAAATAAAAAAATAAAAAAATAAAAAATTCATATCTGTGGGCGACTATAATACCACTTCCAGGGGGTCTAAAAAAACTTTTTACATAGACAGTATCACGAACAGTAGCAATGCGTAATACATGCATATTTTCCTATAATTATTCCTTAAATCTATTTAAGGGATACATGCGCTCCAATTTAAATTTAAATTAAGATAATTTTTGCAATAAATATATCTATTTGTAAACAATTTATACAACAAATGTTTGTTTTTATAGATATCGATTTTCACGGTTTTTATAGAAATTAAACATCAAAACTCTCGAAAAGTCTTTCAGCCTAATGAACTTACTGTCATCATTTAGAAAATGAATTGAAACGTACTAAAGTGCTCAAATTATTACATAGTCCATTTTTTACATTTAACTTGTTGTTTGTACGCTTTTTTACTTTCTGCTGGCTTCATTCTTTTAATAATGTGATATGTGAATTTTTGCGATAAATAAATATTAACTAAAAATTTCTCTGTGAGATATAATGACAAATGTAGGTTACTTGGTTGCTTATTTAGTTAGCGAGTTAGTATAAAAAAATTCTGTGCAGAATGGTTCGAGAGATTTGTTTCGTTGATTTTGTTAGTCGATTGACATCTTCATTGAAAAGTTAGGATTCACATTGATATGTACGAAAAATAGAAAAAGCAACAAATCTTATGTTTAAGTTTTCTTTAAGTAAGAATTTTACTTGCTTTAATGTTGTATTTGATGGCTTCCATACAGTAATAACTAGAACGAAAGAGGAGGGTATCAGAACTTTAGCACGAGTTTTTTTTTTCTGTGGGAGAGTAGAAAGAGTAAGAATAGATTTATAAAGAGGGTTATGCAAGCAAATAATTCGCTCAAGAATGCATGCATAAGATTACTTAATAACTGATACATAGCATATCAGTTTGTGAATGTTGTTTAGCTGAAGGGTTGGATATTATCAATTTCTAGCAAATCAGGGAGACTTTACCTTTATTAGAATTTGGCCTTGTCAATTTTCCTTCTAGCCTTATTAAAATATCAATTTTAAGTTTCTTAATTTGTTAAAATTATTTTACAAACATAGTTTTTTTTATAACTATATCATATAAACATTTAAGAAACTATGCAAAAAAAAATTGATCATCTAAGAGATCTCATGTCAGGTGAAATTTCCATTCGTTTTATCAATGACTCCATTGTCAACACACCGTTTTTAAAGATAAAATTGAAAATGATTCATCTCCCCTCATATTTCCATCAATTCGATAAAGTTAGTTAAGATATATCTATCTTCGGCAAAGTTTAGTCATTAGTAATAAAACACTCATCTATAAGTAAATGCGCTTGGATTCTTATGGAGTAATACGTCTGTTTTTTGCATCATTAGATCGATGGAAAATATTAATTAAAATTAATTTCTGTATTTTTTATTGTATTTTTTGTCTGCCGGAGAAAAAAATGTCAATAAAATTATTAATAATATTAGAAAATAAGCAACCGATCTGAAAAATTAATCAGGTTTGTAAACCGCGTGTAATAACCCCCCAAACACATTGCAGAACATTGTTCTCTTATCTTTAGTGTAACATTTTTAGATATATGGATTTTTTTTTTTTTTTCATAAGATAGTCACGTGATATGTTAAAAAAAATTAAATTGGATTACTTTTTGTTTTTTGTATATTTATATTACTTGATTTTTATTGGTTGTTTTATTTATTTGTAAATATGTTTCTTTGGTAAATTTCGATAATACTTCCACCTAAAATATGAATCCATATAACTTATTAACTTTGTAAACTTTCAAATAAAACTGACGTCTATCATTGTCTTATTGTGAGAAACAAAAGACAGTTCCTTTAGCCTTCAATAAATTTAATTTACGCTTCTACATAAGCGGCACGCTTATCTACTGTCTAAAATGCTTCAGAGAGATAAATTATCTCTTTAATATTACACAATGGAACAATAGAATATATACAAGCACGTATTTCGTAGTATTTCTTCAAACAGTCTTCTCTGATTACTTTTCAAGGCAAGGTTTAGCAGTATAAGCGGGGTAAGATACTTACATATATTTTAAGTTTTTTTTTTCAGTAAATGTCAAAATACGTTAATACTCTTGTGCAGGGAATAAACTTTTCAATATGTTCTCTACATACGGTCAACAGAATTCTAGTTAATTAGTGGGTTAAGCTTACGCTAAGAGATGCAGTTTTTCTCATTTACTCTTCTGATTACCTTTTTATTTATACACCAATGTTGCAAAAAATGTGTTTCATAACAAATTTTTTAAATATTTTTAGCTAGACATATAATACATATTGTTTATTTTACTACATATTACATCAAAATTTTGTTGCAAAAAAAACCTGGAATTAACTTTAGTATGATTTAATTCAAATGCGCAATATTTTTCTGGTTTCCAGAAACTTCGTTTAAAAGGGTAATTTAAAAACAAAATTACTAAAATTTTAAACTTGAGGTATTGTTGAGGTTTTCATTGGTTACATGTTTACCAACACCTTATGAGGAAGAATTATAGGTTTTAGTTAAATTTTCCCTTAATTTGCAGGTGGAAAAGAGATTCTATTGTTTGGAACCATGAAATATTTCATTTTTAGCTCATGATGGCTTGTGTTTTTCCTCCCTCCTAAGCTATCAGTTTATTTTGGCTTGAAATTAGAAATTATTTATTATCTTCATTACTTGAAAAAATATGTTTAATTCTTCGTAGAATTATTTAGCCCCCACATACTCCGTTATTCCTCGGGTGCTAATAAAAATATTTTCTTCTAATAAATAACTTAATTACAAGAATGCCATTGTAGAAATAAAATAACCAAAATATCATAGTTTAAAATAGAATAAATAAAAATTTATCCATTATTCTTGACCCACTAAATGTGTTTATATAAACTTGTTTATCTTTCAAAACTGCCAGTCCATTAAGACCCAACTTCTTCCAACTACATATTAAGAACCAAATTCCTCCCTCTACCTATTAAGAACTAGCTTCCTCCCTCTACCTATTAAGAACCAATTTCCTCCCTCTACCTATTAAGAACTAGCTTCCTCCCTCTACCTATTAAGAACCAACTTTCTCCGTCTACCTATTAAGAATCAATTTCCTCCCTCTGCCTATTAAGAACCAGCTTCCTCCCTCTACCTATTAAGAACCAACTTTCTCCGTCTACCTATTAAGAATCAATTTCCTCCCTCTGCCTATTAAGAACCAGCTTCCTCCCTCTACCTATTAAGAACCAACTTTCTCCGTCTACCTATTAAGAATCAATTTCCTCCCTCTGCCTATTAAGAACCAGCTTCCTCCCTCTACCTATTAAGAACCAACTTTCTCCGTCTACCTATTAAGAATCAATTTCCTCCCTCTGCCTATT
>JAUZNK010077844.1:0-13461 GCA_035046665.1 Euphysa ruthae | reverse complement strand
TATTTATATATAGTTATAAATAAATACAAAGTTTAGATATACTAATAAGTGTTTAAAATAAAAACCCATAGCAAAAATTATAAATTGTAATGGCAAGTACTTCAAGAACATGACTTGAAGTTTCAGACGAGGAGAGATCTTAACAAAAAGACAAAGGACAAAGATTCACAGTTCTTTGAAGAGGTTGGGAGATTGTTCCAGAGGAAACAAGCTTTAAATAAAAGGGAAATTGTTCCTTATGTGGATGATTTTGCCGGAGAGAGTTTCAAAATACAACTGATTCCTAAAGGGTGGGAATTTGCTTTATTTCAAATTTTTCCCGCAATAATTCCGGGTTTTATTTATTTACCGACTTGTAGATCTCAATCATGAGAAGATGCAGATGTTTTGTATGAATCTTGAGTATATTTTTTGATAACAATTGTTCGTCAAAACTCAAGAAAAGTTCTGATGAATTGTCCTTAAAGCTCTTTTTTGTACCATATGAATGACATTATAGTCAGTTTTCTTACAAAAAATCCATATTAGTGGACAATAAAAAAAAAATAGTTTAAAACATAGCTATGTACTAAAGTCCTTTTTTGCTTGACATCTAAAAAACTTTTAAGTCTAATCAGACTGCTAAGTTTGTTATTGGCCTGCATACAATATTTCCGGATTTGAATATTGAAATTTAATTGACAATCTGTAGTAATACCAAGAATTTTCACTGTTTTTTACATCAGCTTCGTTATTAAATAAAAAATGTCTGGATGGAGCATTTTCCACTCCTAAAAACATAATTTGAAACTTTGCAACCTTTGCTACCATAGGATTGTATTAAATCCTGCAATCAGGAAGCGTCATTTTGAAGACTAGAAAGAAAATTTTTAAAAGATATGTCACATGCTTATAGGATATTATCCTCTGTAAAGGTACAAATATTAGTCAAACACAAAAAAAGTCATTTATAAAAATATTAAAAAGGAGACGTCCAAGTATAAATCCTTGGGGTACGCCTAAGATAATATCCAACCATTTCCTAAATGTTGAGCGCAACTTAACTCTTTGTTTCCTAGAACTGAAATAGCTTTTATGGAGACAACTTTGCCACTTTTGAATTAATTGAAACAAAGTGTGCTGGATTGAGAAACCTTTGTGAATAAAATCAAAATAACAAAGTGATTATATTGCAATTTCTGAGGTTTTGACAAGACTGAATAATTAATGAATTACGTTAAATTGAAGTAAACTTTGTAGGTGCTGAGAAACAAAGGAAATTGTAGACAAAATAAATTGTTTATTTATTTTACGGTAACATCTTTATTTTTAAAAATACAAGTATTTTTTTTTTTTGCAAAGTTATTTTTTTTTTTTAGTTTTCTCGTCTTTATTTCTCCCAGACACGATATTTGAGACAAAAGGATTTGAAAAAGACAAACCACTAATCCTATCGGATCTATCATTGACCGATACTTATTTGCAGCCCTGTTTGCTCATGAAAAGCAAAGTTAGCTATATTAATTAAACTGTTACTAGGAATTTAAAAAACAAATCCAATGATAATATCAAATACCAAACATAGTTTTTGGTTTTTGTACATTTCCAAAATGTGACAGTGTAAGCTGATGAAAATATAAAGTACCTTTATAATAACAAGATTTTTTTTGGTTCAAATAAATTTATTCTTTTAATTTAGAAACAAATATATTATATTTCATTGCTGATGAGTGAACCAGTTGACGATGACAACCAATCAAAAGGTAATATCTAATTTTTGCCTGCTAATCTCCCTGTTTAACATTGAAATAAATCAAAGTTGATTTTTTTTTAATAGATAAAACATCTAGAAAGGTTTAAAAATTTCACAAAAATTAGCTTACAAATGATATTTGAAAACCAAGTAAAAAATTATCTCTCTTATTTTGACAATTATTTGTGTGTTTAATTTTGTTAATTTCCTATTTAAAGAGACATGATTTTTGCAGAAAGACTATTACCAACAAGCTTACTTAATTCCAGCTTTCTTTTTTTTCAATGTATGTCTCCTTTATATATTAGATTAATGCTTAATAACTTATGGATACCATCTTATTTATTTGTTTAGGTAAAATAAATGAATTTTTGAATTTGCTTTTTGCTACACATGTTGAAAATAAAACGTCTGGTTTTAGCAATGAGTAAGTAAGAAGACACACGCCTGTAATTTTCTATGAAGTTCTCTAAAATTGAATTGTAATATTGGTTAGTACTTTAAATTTCTGTTAATTATAAGTAACCCTTTAAAATCTTGCGAATTTTATCGGTAAATTCACTTTAGGGGTAGAGTAAAAGTCTTTTATTTTATTTAAAGAATTACTTATAGATTGATGAAAAATCAAAACAGTTTTTAATAAATATAATTTTATTTGATCCTTATTCATGCCCCTTTCCTCTATTTATATCTGTATCTTATGCGTACCAAGCAAATTTGTTGCAAGAGATCACTTAAACACAAGTATAAAAAAGAAGGGGGCGATGAAATAGTTGCATTTAAATCTATTAAATAATTATTATAACATTACAAACTTTTTAACTTAGATAAAGATCTGAAAGATCTTCTTCCGAATTAAAAATCTGGATAATCAATAATAATAGTAAATCAATAATAATAATTTAAAAATCAGAAATAAACTTTTTAATTCAGAAGATCTGAAATATCTTATCATTGAATCGGGCAGTGGCTCAGTTTAAAGCTCCCATTTGTGCTACGGCAACAGTTGATGACGAAAATTTGTATTCACTCTCGAGTGGATTTGAACCCACGACATTTTCTATTACATTGCAATAATATCGGAAAATTTGCTGCCACTAGACCAAACTGCCTTTAAAAGATTAAGGACACTATTTAAAGAAATTTATATTTGAGGTATTTTATTGCTTGCTTATGATAAATTTTTTTCATCGCATTTTGGTTAATGCTTGTTAAGAATGAAGTAATGAAAGCTCTGTATTAAGAGGAAGAAGAGTGTCCAATTTAAAAATCTGTTTTCTTGCCAATAAATATATTCGTTTCGCGTAAGCCTGACTGAAATAAAATACTCAAAAGTATAAATAAAAACTGAATGCCGAACATCCTTTAATCGGTCGAATTTAGCGGGCAGTTAGTAGATGTATTTAAGTAGGGAAGATGATATCAATGTGGTTTTGGCAAAAACATGTCATCATACAAAAAATTAGCAAATTAAACCTAGTTTTTCTATATTTTTATTGTTAGTTAATTCCCCTACTACATCAAAGTAAGCTAAATAAAAATTCTAGTTTCACATGATAAAATAAAATTTTATAAGACCTTCTGTGGCTGAATTGACTCCAACAAACCCCTTGCTAAAAAAATTTGTAAATAAATATCATGATTGTATCGATGCCACTTTAACTATTAGAGATACAAAGAAAAAACAGGGGTGGAAGAGATTCTCAGAAAGCTATAGGATGTTGTAAGAGATACGAGAAAACAGCGAGTTGGCAGCAACTCGATTATGTGGCGGTGTTAGTGGAAAAGGCAAAACATCTATAGACAGAAAGCAAGAAAAAAGGTTTTCTCTGATGAGCTTAAACCAGTGTTAAGTGACTTTTTGGAAAAACCTAGCACAGACAAACACCAGACGAACATACTCCATCTTGATGAGCAGATTGGTATAATCCTCGCATTAATTTATCCAAAATTCATTGAGCAAAATCTTCTGCACTTATTTTTTTTATTTGCGTAAGAATTAAGCCATTGATTTAGAATACATGTTTTATCTATCACCAAAACCCATCTTTTAGTGACAATTTAAGTTTGAAGTTAAAATTTTAATCCCATTTTACCCAAAGCTTTGACATTTTTGAACATCAAAGCTGACAAACAACACCCCTCGTGAGGCAAAGTGAGACTCAATGGGATCAAAACCAAGTAATTGTTGGTATATATTAAAAATACAAAAATTTTTGTTTGAAAAAACAAATTTTTATGTTTTAATAGCACTTTTTGACCAAATTTAGAACTTAGGGCCCCCTGTGGTTTGATGGTTTGATTTCAAGACTTGCTAGGAGCTGCCCAATGTTTTGTTGTTTAAGTGGTGATTATTTATAAATTGATTAGTCAGAAAAATATGGTTAAACATACAATATGAAATATATTATTCCAGGAAGGAAAAGTCATAAACTAATATTAATTAAATATTTATGTCTGTAGCTTTAAACTCCTTAGATCATTACAGTCCTTATTAAATCTATTTATTAACTTTAAAAATATATTGTATTTTTATATATTATATATATTATAGCTGGTTTTGTGGAGTTATGTTTTTCGTTTTTTCTCTATTACTTATAAATGGATTTATGAAATTTTTTAACATTATTCTTTTTATACAAAAACAGGAGCACGTAAACACGGACATGAATACGAGCTCTAGTCAATTTCATAGCCTCAACATAATCTTAATGACGGAGGTAGCTGAGTAATGACTCCAAATGTTTTAGTTGTTGGAATGAGTATGTACCTGGCATCCCTTAGAATTTGGAAAAATTGCAGCAGTAGGCTATGGATAATGCTGTAAATAGCTTGGCAAAAATATGCCAAGCAAATATGTTGCTCAGCGGCAATTTTACTTTTTGTAAACTCCTTAATACTTACAGTTCTTATGTTATACTAGTTCTGCCTTTCGTATTTTTTAATTATCTAAGTTCTTATAACTTTATCCTTGTATAGTTTGATTATTTATGCACCTAATTTTGGAAGAAAAAAAGACTCCATAAGCGATAAACTCACATTAGATTCCATCTTGAACAGAAAAATCATCAGCCAGAAATAAACGCTTTCATTAACAACATTAACTGAAAGTAAATTACTTGGAGGAGCCATTTGAATTTTAATATTGTTTATACTAAAATACTTTAAATTATTTGTTGGTTATTCATAAGTTTATAATTTTATTGAAATGACTATTTTGTCATTACCTGCAATATAGGAGAAGGATAAAAGTGTATTTGTTTTACTTAAAGAATAACTTGATGATGGTAGATAAATGAAAAATCAAAACATAGTCATGAATTTAGCCTGTAATTTTTTTAAAGGATGCTTCTTGGCTAGTTGTCCTAGTTCAACTCAACAGGAACAGAAACCTCAGCAATATTTTTGCAACTTATTTTTCATAGTTTACCACGTATCTCACAGCAGTAAAAAAAAAGCCCCAATTTTAAACAGTTTTCTGCTAGACCTTTCAATTTTTCAGCAATCGGTAATACTTTATTTATGCAGAAATTAAATTTTCTGAAATCGAAAATAATTCTTGCAATCAGCCATTTTTTGTGAACTGTAATGGAAACTCATTTGTAGTGTGGACTTAAAAAGAAGATTGTTTTGATGAGAAAATTCATTTGAATTTTTGCGTTGGTAAGTAGAAGTCTGTATAAGTTGAGAGAATGTTTACCATATATTTTAATAAGTTTTATATCAGTTTCCCAGCATAAGATTTGACTGGACGGATAGGTTGTTCCAGTTGTGGATTGAACAACTTCATAACAAAATGAAATTTTCTGCTGGAAATTAATTGACTGCCTTCTTAAACCAATCCTATCTGGTCTAAAAACCTTCCTTATATTTTAAAACTTAGTGAAAATATACGACTTCAACTATGTCGACATAATATCCCAACTACTTTTTACACATTTCACACTCTTCGTAAAATACTCTCAAATCCAAAAGAAACCCTTGCTTGACCTTAACGAAAAAATAACATAGTATTCCTTGTTAAGATTATTCTTTGGTATATATTGGTGAATCTAAACAAAAAAATATTGTTCATCCAAAGAAATCCAGCACGACGTAAAAAATGCTGACCAAAACAAAATCTCTCCACATTGTTGGGAAAAATGCCACCAATTCGACTGGGGTGAAACCGAATCATGTTTAATAATCTCAATCAAAATCTAAAAAACTATTTGCTCGTTTAATGAGCCAACAATCAATCGTATCTCATAGAACGTTGCCAAAATTTGGTATCCTCTTATCGACAAAACCCAACCTTTTAAGGTCAACACCATGAATTAGTAAATTGCTTTACAGTCCACAGAAAATAGAAAATTGCAAGAATTTTTTAGGTTCCACAAAATTCAATCATTCTCTATTACCTTTTGTAAAAAATAACTGCTAATAATATTTTGCATACTTGTAAACTCTAGAAATTTGATTGTACTTTGCCTGAAAACAGGAGCAGGCTGTCTTCCAAAATTTTTCCAAAACAAAGAATTATTTAACTTCATTGTACCTTTTTTTAAATATGTAATTTCCTTCAATGCCACTACTAGGCAGTAAGCTAAAGAAGAGTTAAAATTCCAAACTTGCCATTTAAAATTCTTCTTATATGCTGAATGGAGGATACCTGGATTTGAACCCAAGGCCTTAAGATTGAAAGTGTCCACATAAATTTATATATTGATTGTATTTTGATTATATATTTATTTTGTTCTAATAAAAAAAAAGTATTTCAATTTTATTTTTGACTAACTTTTTTGACCTTGTTTTTATATACTTTTCAGTAAAATGCGCTTGCATTGACAAATTCTTTATCAGTCAGTCAGGCTTATGTGAAACTCAGCCCTTGGAATTAGCAACAGCAAAAGGCAATTGCTGTCATAACTGCCTTTGAAAAATATATTTTGGATGGTAAGAAAATGGGGTTTTAATGCTTGAATACTTTTATTATATAGTGACATTATTGCTGCAAACACAGATAACCCACCAAGGAATTTTTCCATAGCGATTTTAAGTCTCCATTATATAGACTTGAAAAGTATATGTATTTAATGTTGTTTAAATTCAATGTTGTTTTATATTCTTTTGTATGAAGAAGAAATTGCACAGCTGATAGTTAATTTGATTGTTTACTTTTTTTATATAGCTACATGTAGCTACTCTATTTAAGAAGGTTATTGCAAACTCTACGGTGGAGAGTGTTTTATTAAAGTGGTTCGAAATTAATTAATTTGAGAATAATTATTGCAAAGAACAAATTGAAAATATATAATCAGTTAAAAAAAATTTTTTCTCAGTCATTAATGTTATAAACAAACAACATTATGGTTAAACTATATAAAAAAAAAAGTTATTGTAAACCTTGTAAAGGTTATTATTCCGATGAAAAATCATAAAATATCAATTATAAAAATATCAAAAATAACACTGAAAACCACTAAAAAAGAGATTCACATTTGCATGCCAAATTACGCCTGAAAGGTAGGAAATTTAATCTGCTTCTCTTATTAACGAAATTCCTTTTCAGTCATCAGACATTGTTGCGGCCTTAAATTCAGAGATTAAATAGTGCACATTATTAACAATTGGCATTGAAAGTTCGGTTATGTGGGGGCGACATAAAAGATAAAGTCTTACGAGAGTTTTGCTCATTTCAAAAAATAACTTATCACAATGTAAGTCTCGGGAAACAATATTTGTCTGACAAGGATTGTTCGGAAATTATAAAATACTTGGCTAAAAGCCTAAGAATTAAACATATAACTTCTGAATAATGAAAATATCACGGTACCAGAAATGAGAGAGAATTACATGCTAATGTGATGTACTTCTCATAAGTTTTAATTATGTATTGGTGACATATTCAAAACTTCGGAATTTAATACTAACCGAAAAAATTTATGCTGTCATTTTTTATCTTTTTAAAAAATCTCTCTTGAAATCATCATTCTTCCGCTTATCAGACCCATAAAATATTTGCAAGGTATCAACATAATTTCTCCTGAGTTTATTATGACGTGTGAGAAGACTTTGCAGAATATATCTCCAACGCGCCTTCTACTTAGCGAACAAAGAAAACTTGATTGCTGATGAAAACAAAAAAGAATTGTTTCCCCAAACCACAAACTGTCATCACAACTGTCGGAAGAAGAAGAAAACTGTTATCACAACTGTCGGAAGAAGAAGAAGACGTTGTAATCATACTTTGAATGCGAAACCAAGTTGCTGCGAATCCTTCCAACAGTCATACTGTTTCTCATGGGTACTCACTGACTAGTTGACAAGGGTTTAGCTGATGCTACTACTGAATTGTGTGAGGTATTGGATTGGCTAGAGGATTCAACATAGAACGGTTTTGTGTTGTTGTAATTTTTTACTGCAACTGTGAAGTTTTTAAATACTCAATTATATGTTTTTGTTATGTTTGAAGATTAATGGAATTCTGTTCATTTAATTTTAAATCGTTTTCAAGATATGTTTATGACAAATCGTTGCAGTTTAGAACAAGTGAAAGGCAAACTTCACATTCTACATAGTCCTCCCACTAAATTCTTAATAAAATCTTCTAATCAATGGATGGCGCCACTATTCAAATTATAGTAAGAACTTGGTTTAATTAACATCTTACGCCTAACTGAACTTTGCATTACCCTCCCTATTTCAAATGCTGAATCAGAAAGTTTTTTCTTTCCTATGGAAACAGCTAACAAAAGGTTGAACATCTCAATCATCAAACGTTTGAGGATTTGTTGAATATATCTCCAATATATCTGTTAATTTTGAGCATGCAGTGGAAATGTTTTTATCGGAGTACCCCGATGGTGTCATTAAAGAAATAGTTAGACACCTTGAGGCTCATAATTACCCAGCAAAACAATAGAAACCCTGCTACTGATTTCCCTAGTTTGGAGGAAATTTGTGAAAAGCTCAAGAAAAGCTCAAAGCGCATACCCCGAGGTATACGCTTTGAAGAAATGGATATTAATTTAATTCCGGTTTCAGGCAATGAGAAATCAGATTCTGACAAGCAGTGTAAACAACATTTAGCTATAAAACTTTTGTTCCTTGATTGCTATCTTTTATTATATGTCTCATTTACTCATGGTATCTTGACTTATTTATATATTATGAGTATCATTTCTGTGATTGTAAAAAGAATTGTTTCGTATTTCTTGATTTTTCTTTCACTAGCATTATTTTTTGATAAAATAATATATATTTTACACATTCTTACAAAACAAAACGTTTTTATTAAATTTTCTATTGAATTATTTCGACACATGGAGATCAGCCTTCACAACACAGTTTTATTGCGTATATCAAATGAACAATTACATTCTGTATTTAACACATTGAAAAGTTTTTTTCCTTACTTTTATATCTAATAATAGATTGCATTGGTACACATGACACGGAATTAAAGCCTTCTATTCTTTAAAAATGTAAACATGAATGAACACTTTTAATGGAATTCTCACATTCTTTTTTTTTTTTTTTTTTTTTATTGAGGTTGAAAACTCATTTGATGTTTTGTATTGAATATATGTGGTGTTTTTCTCGAAATAAAACATGTGATATACACACAGTGTTTTTCATAGTAATAGTATTTTTTTTTTCAGAAAAAAGGTGGTTATTAATTCCAGTAAAAGTAAGGTTTTAAATATAACAAGTCAAATAAGATTATTTTTATGGTATAGTTAGTTAATATTATTGTATAAAATGTTTTATTACAGTTATATAAAAGAAATGTTATTAATGTGATTATTAGTTTCTTTTAACAAGTTCTTTTAAACAATATACTTTTTTGGTAACCGCTTTAATCAGTTGAAATCAGTCGACATCTTTTAGACATGTTCAATAATTAGTGGTCGATTTTGAGGCAATTGTGAACATTTGTATTTGTTTTATTATTTTAACCATCTCTTCCTTTGAAAATTTTTTATGAGATAATAAATATAACCTAGTCTTCAAATAAAGGCTAAATATGACACATGTGAATATGACACATGTAAATATGACACATGTGCAAATGACACATGTGAAAAAAAAAATTTTCCTCGTTAAAACTAGGGAAAGAAAAGGTTAAAAACTTCACAATAAAAACTAATTAGATATGTAATTTTTCACAACACCAGGCAGGTAACCATAGTTGGCCCCATATTGAGCTGAAATCAACAATGCTAGTTACCAAATGGTCTTAGTCATATTGGTTAAACAAAATTTCTCTAGAAAAATGAAATGTTAACAAACACAAGAAAAGTGACCTTGTTTTCTCAAAAATTCTCACCTTAAAAAAATAAAACATGTGTTATGCATATGCAGGCACTATTTAAATCTCATTACGAAATTTTATTTCAAAAGTTTTTGTTTCTTTGGACTGCTGAAGGAAGCAGTTTAAATATAATTCACATTTTATCATAGTATTAAATATGTAAAGTTAGCTATAATTAAAAATCAGTTTTTTTTTAAATGGTGAGTGACTTGGTACAATAAATTTAAAACATATTATAATCTACAAGTCAACACTATACTTGTACTGGCGCTATACTTGTAATAAATTATCATTACATTTTGCAGCGTGCAATCCTAATTTGTTATAGGTTTTATTAAATTAAAATTACGGATTAATGTTGATTAATGTTGAATATACCAATTAGATTTTTTTTCCGTCAGTTTATGCCTAAGTCTTAGGGCTGGAAACAAATATTTTAACTTATATTGGCAGAGAAATGCCAATCTTTCTGTCGTTTCGAAAATAAACAAAAATGTGACGTGTAGAATTATCAAATGAAAATTGGAGATAAAAAAAACCATAAATAATATTCTGAAAGATCTTAAGATTAAGATAATGAAAACAAAAGAACGTTTTCCATTTCAACATTATTTAAATTTTATTCCATTTTATTGTCTAGAGCACGAGTTTGTGGTTAATTATTCTGTAATTTTATTGTATAGAGCACGAGTTTGTGGTTAATTATACTGTAATTTTATTGTATAGAGCACGAGTTTGTGGTTAATTATTCTGTAATTTTATTGTATAGAGCACGAGCTTGTGGTTAATTATTTTGTAATTTTATTGTGTAGAGCACGAGTTTGTGGTTAATTATTCTGTAATTTTATTAGCCATGTAACATTGTTATACATGTTGTCATTTTCATTAATACAGAAATCAAGTGGTTTAGTTAGGACATAATAACTAGCGACTTAAGCATTAAGTGTAGTTACTGAAAGTCTCATTGTTTTGTAATGAGTTTTTTTTTGAGCCCTTTGAATAAATAAAACAAAGTTTTTATAAAAAACGTCTCTTAATTTTGTGGAAAGTACTGAAATTTAAAATACGTATGGGTGAGCCCTTGTTTTTGAGTTAAGCTGCTGTAATCTAATTTCTTTTTTAGGCTGGCATACTTTATGGCATATAATAGTAAATATATGAATTTGTTATTTAGGCTCAATTGAAACTGTTGATAATGTTGATGGTGGACAAATCAGCACAAAAGCTGAAGGGGTGAGTATTGCCTTTCTCCTCCATCTTACAGATACTTTAAAATTATATGCAGTAATTAACAATCTCAAACCGTTTGCAAAGTGTTGCTCATAAAATGGGTTTTAAAATTTTTTCTCTAAAGCTTATGACTTTTGGGAAGGGTCATTCTCATTTTTATACCAAGATATACTCTGCTCAGTTGAATGCTTTGAATTATATCTTTCACTATTGTATCACATAATCATTTATTTAAAATGGTAAAACATTGAACTTGAAAAATATGGATGATATTCTAGAATACATAATGGTAAATACATACCTAGACATAAAAATACAAAATGGTACTGATGAAAGCGATTGAGAATCAATGATTTCCTTAATGTTTATGTTGATGAAGAGATTGTCAATTAGGTATAAAATCAACAATGGTCTAATAATATTCTAATTTGGGGACCTGTTTAAGTATTCGATATAGAATCTATTAATAAAGTTTTTGCTTTTTACAAAATTGACGGACTGAAAAAAATGCGAATAAATAATGACAGTGATTGTTTTTTAAATATATTTGAGAAATAATCAATCTAATAGTTGTTGAAACAAATCGCATGCTTTAGATTTTTTTCTATATATCTTGAGAAGTGGCAAGATTTACCATCAATGAAGCATATATTTTTTCATAATTCAACCAGGAATTGTACATAAATCTACCACTTCCATTATTTAGTCAAGTAATTTTTTACTTACGACATAAGTTTTCTCAAAATCTTGACCAGATCAAAATTTTGAGTGATCGATTCAAACTTATTTTGAAGTTTTTGCGTTTTACCAATAATGCAATGTATAATGCAGAATATAGCAACTATAATAATTTGCATGAAGTATTTTCAGTTGATTTACTTCAAAGCATCTGGAGAAGTGTCATTTGTTATTTATAATACAAACCTAATTTTAACTAGTTTTTTTTACTAGATAAAAAAAATTTCTACTGTAAAAATATTGATATATTTTTTTATAAAAGGAATCTCTGCTTTATACAAGGGAAACATAATTTATAGTAAATTCCTGGTTTGTAAATGTTGACTAAACAAAGCTAATAACGAACATAAAGTTGTTTTCATCACATTTTTATCATCAAGTAACTCAGCCGTGGTTGAGATTGATAAACAAGAATTAAAGCTCTTAAGTCATAATTCATGTTAAATGTTTGCATGGGCAGTTTTGATTGTGCTGAAAAATAGCTCAACATGTATAATAGTGCAAAAAAGTATTTTTGTGATTAATCTTGTAGGTTTGGCAGGTTAATGATTGCTGCCTGTTACAGTCAGTAGATAGCAAAAACAGCATATGAATCTTATACATATGTGACAACTGCCCTTTATATACAGGCTTTTACACAGCAGATGCTTAACCTTTTGCATTCTATAAGGTAAATTCTAATGCATAAGTTGTATACCTCCCATTAATAGAGCAAAACAAAAAGTTATATATTTGCACTCTAGGTCATAACTTCTGTTATCTTTTGTATTCGAAAGCCCAATGCTATCTCAAAAGCATCGTAAATTGTTTTTAAATATAACTTGTCAGACATGTCCACATCGAGTCCTGGGAGAATTGTAAATATTGTGATGAAATGAAATTGATCATCAAATCTCACTTATTACCATCAAAACTAGGCGAGATATTTTATACAATGATGAAATCATAAATAATAAAAAAAAGAAACATTAAGTAATATGAAAACCATTTTTTAATCTTTCAGGCGGACTGTCTAGAATCTACTAGTCTGACTAGAAGTGAAATAGATCTTCATTTTTTTTTTTTATTTCTTATTTGCAAATTTGCTATGTTAAAGTATTGATGTTGTGATTTTTTTTTTTTACATATAAATGTTTTTAAAACTTTATATTTGTGGTAGGTTTTTAAACAAGTTTATTAAGTGATTGAGCAATGTTAACCAGCACACAATAACAACATGTTATATAGCTGTTTTCAAGCCAGTTGCAAGCGGGTTGAAATTGTAAATAAATTTGTCATTAGGATTTTTTTTTTTACATTTCAAACCTCATTTTTTACACTCATTAACTAAAAGAGAATGCAAATATGATAAAATTATGCAAAGTTTTTGAAGTTAGCTCATTGTTACAAACGAATAACTTTTCATTTTTCTTTGTTACTAACGAATAATTTTTCATTTTTCTTTGTTACTAACGAATAACTTTTC
>JAUZNK010077833.1:0-13462 GCA_035046665.1 Euphysa ruthae | reverse complement strand
ATATATAATGTTTATATAATATAATTTATATTCGCACTTAAGTCATAATCACAACAAGCAAACTTGCCGCATAGGATCAACTCACATAATCACGATTATAAAAAGAAAAGAGTTTGATAAATTTGATAAAAAAAATCGCATTTAAGCCTATTAAATAATTATCATAACGCTCGCTTTTTCTTTCTAAGAAAGATTAAGGAACTATATGATTAAACAGTTTAATTTCATATTTACGCATATTCAATACATACCACAAAAGACAGTTAAACCAAAAATATAAACAATCTACAGATTAAGAACACTATTTAAATAAAATGATACTTTATATATTTATAAAAATATTTAGGTTTATCTGCAATTGTAGTATTGGTTATATGTCTAAATTTGCAAATAATTTGATTAACCCTTTGCGCGCCGATCCCGAAAATTTGTGCACTTTCACTTTTAAGGAGATTTTCAACATGATTTCTAATAGACTGGAGACAGATTTCTAATAGACTGGAGACAGATTTTATTGAAACTTTTGTTTTGATCAGTTTGGCAGTTCCGCAGATTTAGAAATGTTTTGACTGACCACACAGGCTCAAAGCATTGGAACAAAAATGGTCACCAAAAAATTGAAATTTACTCCAACTTTTTTTTCATTCGTTTCATTTGTTAGAACTTTAGAACGTAGAACGTTACGTTTATGGCTTTACGTTTATGGCTTTGTGCATTTTATCATTATATATATGTCGAGAACAATAGCATAGCTCAATAACAAACACTTATCTATCATATATCTTTCAAAAATTATCTTTTGAATTGATTTTTTTTTTTTTTGCGTGTGAATATGGGTGGGATGACAATATTTTTCTTCTTTTTTTTTACAGAGAAAAAGTCATAAGCTAAAAACACAGCCCTATGTTATGACCGAATGGATTCAGGTTCATGTCGAATGGTTTTTATTTGAGTAGGACATATGTCCGAATGGTAGATGATTATTATTTTCAGTCCTGTAATAACACAAAAAATGCATGTTAATTAGTTACCAAAAGTATTCCATAATATTATTTTAACCTCCACATTTATATCATCTTAAATCTTTTTAGTCTCAAAATATGCAGTGATAAATATCCCAAGATCCATAGCAACAACTGAGAAACTTCTTTTAATTTTAACTCAGTACTACAAAACAACTATTTCTACTCTTAAAAGTTCAAGGAGAATCCTTAATAGTGCATTATTCAAACTGGTAGATATATATATTTTTTATTTTATTATTTTTTTTTTTTTGCATAAGAAATACAACATATGATTGGAAAAGTAAATTTATGCTAATCAATTGTTGCATAAAAAAACATACTTGGTTTTCAAACTAACTATCAACTAAAACTCATTGTTTCTTTCTTACAACTAGTTGAAATTTATCACAAAAAAATATCAAAAAAAATATTTTCTGGTCCTTCTTTCTGCTGGAGCTCAGAAAAACCCAAAAATGACAAAAAAAACTCTCTAATATATGATCAAAAAACAGTTAAATTAATACAGTTAAATCAAATCCCTAGTTACTAGTTGTTTTTTTAATAACCAAATTTAAGGCTGAGTCAAAATTTATATTGTATACATGGTGAAAATTAAAGACCTCATTTTTTAATAAATGTAATTCACAGGGACAGTTGATCTGTACTCAGCGTGTTTAAGCACAGCTAATGCTCACCATGTAACTATGGAAACAAAGAAAGTCGTTTGGTTAACTCTTAAAAATTATTTTAGACTAAAAGTAGTCACTAATCAAAAGGCCAACAAATAAATCACAATAAGGTAACTAATGGGAGCAAAGAATAAAACTTACAAGCATGTTGACGATGTATAGTAGTTCCACGTTACCTTTTTTTAAAGCAAAGTTTACATCAGCCACAATTCCATCAACTTTAAAATGTCCAGAGTTTTGAATCTAAAATTTACCAAAAGTAATTGTAAATATCACAAAAAAGAATACTATTACAAAAGCCATAGCCATAACCACAAAAAAAAAATGCAACATCAAACATATATAAAATACAATGATGAGCTTTACAGCAACATCTTAAAATTATCACATTAACATTTGGAATTTGTATGTTTCCATTATTCTTTATTTATTCAATATTCTTCATTATTCATATTCTTTGGGTTTTTTGGGACAACCTTTCAATACATATTTAATCACGCCAAAAAAATCCCAGTTATATATATATATAAGATGAAAAAAGACAGGTGTTTGGAAATAATCTTGAATTGTCTCAATTGTCAATGCAAATAAAACTAGGTTACCATTGGGCAAAAGCAAAACTTTAATGTTAAAAAAATTAAGAAATCCCATTTAATGTGATAATTTGAATTGAGATGATTTATGCAGGAAAAGCAGAAATAATAGAATACATCGATGAGGACCTTAAAAATAAACTTTTAAGTATATTTAAGAATATGTGTTTTTTAACTTTAACATTATTATTCTAAAATTTACAAATGCTAGTAGAAAAAGTCGAAAGATTAATTGGTGCTTTAAAAATATTACATTTATGAATATTTATTTTATAAAATTTCAGCATTTTCGGCCAACTTGGAGGTTTTTTTTTTTTAAACTTTTGATGAACAAATATGTTATCTTACAGCTATATTAAAACATTTTTTATCTTATAATTTGTCTTTTATGCCTTATCAGCAGCTTTGTAAAATTTCAAAATATTGAATGACAACCATTTCTAAACAAAAAAAATTACATGGCTAATGTTCATTGCCAAAGGATAATCTACCAAAATCAACTTCTAAACTTGATTAAAAGTTAAACTTAATTTTTGTTTTCAAGTAAATTAAAATTGAGGGGCTACATGGAGCACTTACATGGAATGTGTAGTTAACTTCAGTCCCAATATCAGCGACTGTTGCTCCAACATTAGGGGGTGGCAATGCAGTCATTTTGTAAAGTACATTAGATGGCTTCACACTCCTATATAATCATCACATAAAAACTTGTTAAAATAGTAGATTGGAAACATTTTCTGACTTTTATTTGATCACCATTAAGTGGTCATACAAGTGGTCACGCAAGTGAAATAAACATAAAAAAAAAACTTTATACTTGTCTGAAATGTGAAAACATTTAAACAATACAAGAATGAATATCTTTAGATTACCCTACATATATATATATATATATTTTTTTTTTGGAATGCATTGGAAAGATTGTAGAGCTGTTAATTTACCTTGCTGTATAAATCACACTCCAAGAATCATTACTACTAATTTTTTACACTTCTGCTTTCTGTCACTTATATTCTTAAACACATTTTTCTGTCACATCTTAAACGAATCTTTCTGTCACATCTTAAACACATCTTTCTGTCACATCTTAAACATATCTGTAATGCTTCCTCTGTCACTCAACTTATATAAATTACCCCCTTTTTAAATATCTCTCATATTTAACAAGACTTGCTTATTTTGTAATTTCATCATAAGGACATTTAAGATGTTCACATACAAACGCCCTAGCTTAGATCAAAGTTGGCAAAAGGCAGTTAGATTTGGTACACTATCAACTCAAAGTAAAAATGTTTTTCTTACATAATTAACTATAATTATTACACAAATTTTAGATGGTGTTTGGCTAAATAACGTTACACATAGTTTGGTGCAGTTTTCCATAAAAAAGTATGTTCTTTAAGCTGTCATGGTCAGTTCCCATGAATGTGAATGTATGTAGTTGCTATCCAAAGATGATGTGCCAAGCCCTTATGAATGTTCTGTAAATATAAAAATCTGCAAATCTTAATTCTCAGAGAAGTTACAAAAGACAAATCCAAATGGAACTATAATACTACTACACTCTTCTTAAATGATAACCAGAATTAGAAGTTTGGATGTGTGCTGAAACGTTTCTGGCACCTTTAATCATAGATAGATTGGTTGTCAAAAACATTTTGAGTTAAGAGATCATATATTTTTAATTCATATTGTTATACAGCCTGTATATGTATTTCCTGGTACAGATAGGAATTACAAAAAATTCAAATGGTGATGACGAAGGAGTAGATGCTCTATCTGAAATTATTAATTGTTGTGAATATATTAGAAAAAAATTTTGAATATCTTTTCATGACATCATTTTACATCGTAACTCTTTCCTTTCAAGAAACAACATTTTACTCAATAAAAATCATTACATCATAGCAGAAGTAAAAATTAATGATTTTCCAAGATAATGGTAATGTATTTTCCAGAGCTATTTTATGTTTGCGTTAATAACCACACAAAGAAGCAAAGTGATGATTAGCCTATGAAGTAATTAAATGCTTGCAAAAAAGAACTAAATATCTATCATGTGTACTTATATTTGTAAAGATAAATCGCATATAGCTAATATTCGAAAAACGATAAAATGAATAAAAGCCAAAGTCAATTTATGGTGATCAAAATAAATTATACATCTATTCAATTATTTATATATCTATTTATTCATCCTTTAGGAATTTAACCATATTAATTTAAAGGAATTGTAATATTAATTTTTATTTTTCGTGCAGAGCAAATGAAAAGGTATCAGTCCTTCGAAAAATATTCTACTCCTAATCTTCTTCCACATTTGCAAACCTTAAATTATTCATTAGCTAATGATAAAATGCACTTGTTTTTCTCTTAGCATTATAACAAACTAATGCAGAACAGTATGTCATGTTTAGACACAATATTAAATGTCAACTTTTGTCTTATAGATATATCTGAAATAACAGTGGTGGGCTTATCAAGAAAGTGAGCTTTTCTAACCAACAAAAAGCTTTCAACAGACAAGAAACAAAGATTTGTTTATAAAAAAAGTTATAATATATTAAAAATATTTAAGTTTAATTTGATCTATCATTGACAAAAACAACAAATTCTGTTCATAAAGTAAACTTTCTCCTTGCATGTGAGTACTTACGTAAATTTGATACAAATTTTGCTAAAAACAGCCAAAGGAGAAACACAAATAAAAAATTTGCCAAGTGCACAGATGTTATTGAAAGATGAAAATAAGTTTAACTTTAAGTTTTAACTTGTTGGAAACAGCAAGACAAATTCTTTTTTTGCACCTCGCAACTCTTTAAAGAGGTATGCCCATACTCAATTGGCTTTTGTTTTGCATTTTTGCATTCTTGATTTATATTGCTTATCTCAACAAAAACATACACGTTTACAGAAAACATAAACACAAATTTAAATTTAAAGTACTAAACCGTTTTGCCATGTTATAGACTTAAAATACAACCCTTCATAGCATATCATATCGAAAAACGTGGAACTTCAGTGCAAACATCACACCATTTAAAATTTATTTTGAGCCATTTTCAAGTTTGAAATTTTAATTTGGATATTTACATGCATTGCAAATTAAAATCACACATTTATTTATACCCTTCTACTCGAACACATGTTTCAACTTTAGTTGGAAGAGTTATGACAACTTTGTTGTTGTTAGGATTTGTATCAATGCCAACGCTAAAAGAAAAATTAACAAAAAATATTAAAACTGGATCCCTGGGATTAAAACTTTACCTTCACAATCATCAACTTTATAAAAACACGGTTAAAATTCCAAGAAAACTTAAAATAAACAAGAAACAAACATGAAGGATATTGAAATGAAATTTAATAACAAACATGCAAACTCATGTTGAAAAAAAAAATCTTCAAATTTAATTTAGCAGAGCAAACCAACCAAGTCATCACAGAAAAAAATAAATAGAATAAATAAATATTATCACTTACGCGCTTGGTTGGAAAGTAAATGTGTATTTATCAGTTGAAGGACTGGACAGAGGTAGTGAAAATTGTACCATGATATTTATCTAAAAATATTAGTTATATATCAAAAAAAAAGAAATTTTTCTTTACCTTATCTAACATATGAGGGAAACAAACAAAATTAAGATGACTTTAAGTTCACGGCTACTTTAACTTTCAGTTTGTAAATTTTTCAACAATGAATGATTGTATTTTTCCAAATGCTGACGTCACAAAAAGCTTAAAACAACCGAAACAAAAATTTGAGATGTAGAAATAGTTGAGACAAGATTAACTTGATTTATCATTCAACAACGGGCATAAAACTACTGTTGGTCAATCAGTATCAATAATAACAACTATAATAGCTGCAAGGTATGAAATATAGAGAATATTTGTGTGGGGCGTTAAAAAAAATTTATCAAATGCTATTTATACAATTTTATTTTATTTCATCTCAAAATATGAATGATAAAAGTAAACAGTTTCAGGGTTATATGTCAATTTCTTTTAAAGATTTTAAATCACACCCTGCTTTCAAGGCATTTGGTTGACTGGACCTAAAAAATGAGAAATTGGGCTCATCTTGCAGTTACCAAAAATAAATGGCAGTAGCCTTGTGATTCACTTTTAGAAATATATTTGTTTCTGTAAGGCTAGTTAAATGTTTCAAGTTTTGATGATAATCATGAAATCATGAAACCACAGGAAATTTGTTCATGGAACAAAATCTAACAAATTTTTCAAATTCATTATAAAATGAATAAAGATATTCAGTTGTGCATGGTAATAAAAACGCATAAGATATATTTTGCATACTTTGCAAAAAGTTTTATACCTTGATTAAAAACTATAATTACGAAAATTGTTAGTGTGTTCATTCCCAATAAATTAATTAACTATTGTGGCGTTAATAAAAAAAAAAAAAAAAAAAAAAAAAAAAAAAAAAACAGAAATAAATTTCAGCGATTTGATTTTTGAAATTAAACTCATTAAACAATGCTTTTTAATTATGCCTAAATGGACATAAATTAATAATAATAATCAATAATAATAGTAATAATAATAATACATATAAAAACATCAAAAACTTAAAGAATTACATTTTCATTTTGTTTCAAAGGATTTTGAAGCAATATAGAAGCTTCAGTTTTCGATGTCTTTTCCCATTCAGTATTAACCTAAATACAAAAAGAATGTGGTAATTTAATTTAAAACAGAAGTAAAAATGATGATATTAACCATATTTGTGTTTGCCAATTGTTCTTTTTTTTTGTATTTATTTAAACAGAACAGCCAAACTTATTCTCAGATATTAGTCAAAAAATACCTTTTATGAATTTCTTTAAATTAATGAGCTATTGTTTTTGTGAAAAGCTTTAAAAACTTCAAGGGAAATATTGCTGTATTATAACATTATCTTACACCTTTCACCTTCTTAACATCAAACAGTTATACAAAATTGAAGTAATTAAACCATCGCAATACTTCTTAAATAACAAAATATAAGCTTACGTTATCTATTCTGATTTGTTTTACTTGTAAATCACCACTAAACGTAAACTTGAGCCTTGTTTGATATGCCAATTCACCAAGATTCCTGAGAGAAGACTCTAATACAACTTGATATACTGACCCATACACTATCACTCCTTGGTTTTTGACACTAAAGTAAAAAATGACCTTATCTTAACAGAAAAAAATAGAAAAAACATATCATTGATTCAAAACAAAAATAATTCAATAACTGAATTAGCGTTTAAAAGCATATTGTGGTGAAAACTAACTTTTATTAATAATTAACCATTCAATACAGTCTTGAGATAATAGAAAAAAGGCTCTGTCATTTAGCAGCCCTGTAATGCAACAAAAAAAAAAAAAAAAAAAAAAGGGAAACTTTGGAAACAATGGAAGTCAGGTGGATTTAAATACCACTCGGAAAAGAATCTTTTTGTAACTAAGATTCTCATTAAAACATGCACTTTAGTCATTAATAGAACCTATTTTATGAAAAATCTAGAAATCTCCAACAAAGTAAAAAGTTGTACTTTTACAATGAATGAATATATAAAAATTTAATTTCTCAAACACATGTTTTTACCATAGTGAAAATCGTGAAAAAATTATCACTAATAAAATAAACATTAATTAACCTGTATTTATCAGAGTGGAAATCATAGAAAATTTAAAATAATTTTCCTCAGGTAGCCATACGGGGGTTGCCCTCCATGCAACATTAAGACATGATGGATTACGATAAAATTTTGAAGAATGTATTGGACCCAAAATTTTTTTAAGCGCTGAGGACTGGGCCAGATAAAATTATTGCTATTGCCAAAATACAAAAGTAATCATAAGTTAATTAATAGTTATTAAATATCATTTAAAAAAAACGAAATAACTTCAGGACATGAGAACATTGAAATGAGTATCAATTAAGATTTTTCAAAAACACAAAAATTTCTGTAATAGTTTTTTGTGTTCTTTCATATCAAGCAAGTCTTTCTTTTAGTGTTCACCATCATTACAAAACGGCCATTTGTTTATTTTAGAGATACACCATACCTGAATAAGTTGTTTTTCCTTTTATTGATTTTTGTCTTTTTTTGTGATAAATTGGCTCTAGGCTCCCAAATGAGAATTTTTGACAGGTGACCATAAGGGTCAAGAGATTCATTTCACTTTGAAAAATTTGAAATGTAAACAAATTTCGAAAAAATTGATTTTAAAAAAGTACCAAAAAAACGAGTATTTTTTCAAATATCTAAAATCGTTAGATTTTTCTACTTTTCATAATAAAATTACTGAGAAAATAAATTTACGGACTGGCAGACGAATGGACATAGGCAATTTTATAGGACTCTGTTACCTTTGCTAGGAGCCCTAAAAAATGGTCAAACAAAAGTATTATGTTTACCTAGCAGGACTTTTCATATACTACTGCATATTAAGCACTCACCCAGGAAGAAAAATTTTCGAAGTAGCATCTAAATCGATTTGACAAATGTTATCACTTCCACAGTCTTTAATATAGTTCAGCTAAATAAATAAAAGAAGTGTATAGAGATTTAAAGAAAATATGGCTTTAAGAAAGTTAAAACAAAAGATAACTTTTCAGAAAATTAAAGCCAACAAAAGTCTTGGTTTTAGCTGTCACTGAAAGTTATAATCTCATTTTCATCTCTAAAATTTCTCTGATTCTTCAATTCATTTGAGAAAAATTCAAATGTTATTAATGATTAAATGTAATGTTTAGCCAATTGGAATTTTGCACTACTAATATAATAAAAAGAAATTGGTGCTAGCACTTACAGCATCTTTATGTCATTAACCAATCAAATTTGTGATTTCCATGTCATTTTTGTTACATATAACATAAAATCAATAATGCACCGCAAACTATCTGTTGTTAAACCAGATTTTAAAAATAAGAAGTAAATGGATGATATATTTGAAAATAAAAAATGTGTTTTACTTTGAAAAAGCATTTAAAGGTTAGTGAGCCCATCTGAAGTCTGTAAAGATTACTGAGCTCATCTGCAGTCTGTACAGTTTGTAAATTCCCTCGTAGTGAGTTTTACTGCTAATAAAACCAATACTTTATCATAAAAAACGAAAAACACAGCATTTCCCACAAATACGATGCTTAAGCCGATTTCCAAGGCTTGAGAGGATATTTTAAGGAGAAAATCAAAACAGTTCTATAAGGTAACCTGGCCGTAAAATATTAGAATTGGGTTCAAGAGTGGGGTCAGAAAAAAGGAGTTTAAATACAATGCTCAAATCTTGAAGAGTATCGAAGAAAAATTTTGGAATTCAACAGAAACTTGAAGGGTTAGCAGTCTGTAAATTCCCTCACACTGGGTTTTACTGCTTATAAATTCAATATCTTCTCAAACAATAAAAAATAAACAGCTTTTCTCAAAAAACAATCCTTGAACCTAATAATAATAACATATCAATGTGTTGACCCAGCGAACTTCAGTTATTTCCAACAAATGTTGACAAAGTGAGCATGAGTTTATTCTGATGAGTGTTTATATTGTTAATTTTGCTCATTTCAAAGAGTATTTGGGAAACAGATTGCACTTTTAGTTTTCCTGGCTGACTACTCTGTATTCATGGAAAAATTTATGAAATCAGAGGGATCAGCATTGTAATGGTATATAAGAGGCAGGAAGGTCAATTAACCCCATCAAGTATGGTTCTGAAAATACCATTTTTCTCGCAATTATCAATCAGCATCAACATTCTATAAATAGAAAGATTGCACACCACTTTTAGATAACTTCCCTAAATTAAATGAATTCTCATAGAAGGTGACTTAAACAGCAAAGAATGTGGCAATAATTGATCTTAGGGAGCAAACAATAATATGATAGTTTGAATCAAAACTGTATTATCATGCTCGATTTCCAGTCATAGCCTTGCATGGACAATCTTATAAACAAATCAAAAAAGAATCAAAACTGTTTTAAAATATTACTATTAAATTTCAAGATTATTTATGGGTTTACACATTACCTCAATTTCACTTGAAGTCGTACCAAACGCATCAACAATTGGACATAACTCAGTGCCACAACCTTCCTCGTTGTATGTCTTGTATTGTGTCTTCACCTTAATAGCTTCCATTATATCAAACTCTCCCTAGAAAAAAATATAAACTTGTATTAAAATTTATAAAACTAACTAAAAGCTTCATATTAAAAAATAAGTTGTTATACAAATGTTTTACTTTTTATTTTTTTTATTCTACAAGATTCAGTTTTTAGTTGCAGAGAAATGTTTTGATGGTGTATGGGGTATGGTGTACTGATTTGGGAATGTATCTGGCAAAACCAACTATAAATTTAGCAAAACACTTTCCTTCGCAACATAAATATAATGATAAACAGTGCTTTAAATACAACTAGATGAGCTCCACTATTGGTGTGGACACTGTAGCTATTCCAAACTTATATGGTTATACTAACTAGCAAAAAAACATTTTGGATTTATGAGCACTTGGTTACTGGTTGACTTTAGACCTATATCTACCATTTTGAAAATCATATCTGAAAATTTTTTTATAAATTCCAAGTTTTGAAAAAAACAGCGCGAAAAAATTTAATTTGTTTGGGAGAAAAAAGCATTTCAAAAAAGTTTATTATTTTGTCCACAATTATATATTTTGTCCGCAATTATATATTTTGTCCAAAATTATATATTTTGTCCAAAATAAAATTTTTTCTTAATAGACAAGCTGGAAAGAGATCTATTATCATTAAAGTTTAGTGTTTAAAAAAACTGGACAGCTTCAAAGACAAAACTGTGACAGAGAAATTTTCAAAACAAACAATTTTAGCTATTACACTTAAAATAAGACAGAAATTAAGTACTTATCCCTTACAGATTATCATTTATTGAAACATAGTTGCTCAGCTAACATACCTAAGGACATCAAATTACAAATATCATTCAATTAATTTTTCAGGTCAAACCATCTAATTGCAATGCTCTCTATAAAAGTCAATATCTATTAACCTGAAGTCATATTAGCTTTCCTTATTATTAGCTTAATATGAGATCTCAATTGTAATTACAATTTTTGAAAAAGTGTTAAAACTTACTGATAACATACTGAAAATGAATGTAAGAAAAAACTATCTCCGTTACACACACCTGATTATTTATGTAAGCAATTGTTTCCACAGGAGATACGACACCTTTTGTCAATGTGACGTTTTTCCGAACAGAAGTTTGTAGAGCACCAGAAACAAGAAAGAAGGCTCGCTTATTTAACTGTTTAACAGTGTCAATATCAAACGTAACTTCAACATCTAAATTTTAAGGCAGAATGTCAAAGTTAAATTGTTTTGTTTTCATTTTCAACAGAAACTTTTTATAAATTCCTTGAGAAAAAAGATTCATAAAAATAAAGGGATAAAATTTTAAAAGGTTTTTCCATCAAATAAAAAGTGATAAAAATTTCATAAAATTTTTTGAATTTATAGTTGACAAACTTTTTAAACTAATAAATGATTCTTAACTGCATTCAGTGACATAAATGTTCAGCATAGAAAACAAGCGGATCATTGGACCATCAAAACCTTCAACGATAACCAAAACAATTAAAAAGCTATCAATAAAAAATTTCAGAAAATTTTTCTCAAATTCAGGCCAAGATAATGGGCATGATAAAAATTTTAACAATGGACAGATTTTTAGAAATAATATTTTAGAATATAAAACAAAAAGAATCGGAAACAAAAAAATTTTTTTTGGAAATTTTAAGCTTCTTATAACCCGTCATACCAATATTATCAAAAATACATTTTTATGAGAAAGAGAGCAAAAAAAAAAAACAACTAATTTTTAGAAAAAAATTTAACTTATTTTTCATTCAAAACAAAAACAAAACAAAAAAATTTTTTAATTTTATTTATTTTTCTTCTTCTATAATTTTACATCTGTAAAAATTGTAGCCAAAACTGTACTTTAGGGATATGTAGCTCAAATCAGTGGTTTTTAATCAGTTGATTTTAACAATTATATTTTTAACTAAATTAAATTCAATCAAGGGTATAAAAAATTACTATATATAGACAATTTATCTCTTTTTAAAGTCCTATAGTACTAAAATTGCCCGCAAGCCCTTGTTATCTCTCAAAAAATTGTTGGATTTGAGAAAGATTTTCATATTTTTACAGCAAAAGTAAATCTAAAGAAAAATGATTTCTAAAAGATTTTTTCCTTAGATTTACCTGTAACAATATGAAAATGTTTCTCAAATCCAATAATTTTTTGATAAGAACTTTTTTTTTAATCTATAGTATAACACTTGTTGAATCTATAAAGGTAATAAGTACGAATGTATAAGTTTGTATATGTTAGTGTTTGAAATACATTCAACTTAAATAGTCGATAATTCCATTGCTAAAAAAAAAAACTTAAATTTTGTCCTGGAATTAAGAAAAAAACATTAAATGCTAGCGCTACACAACTACATTACAAGAATTGGGAAAAAGAAGAATTTTGTCTGTTTTACTTCAAAAATTGTAGATTGCCGCCATTATTGTCTATTTTTTTCAAAAAAATATTCTAAATAGTTTTTAAACCGAATTTGGTATGATCCAACATATATTTAAAAAACAAAATTGCAATAAAACTGATAATCAAATCAAAGTAAAGTTATGATTGTTAAATTTTTTAAAAATAACTTTCAACTATCTGATTTCATAACTGCTGTGCAAAAAAAAAAAAAAAAACACAATTGGAGTATAGCTATGAAAAATTGCACACATTGGCAAAATTATCAAAAAAAAATCATTCATTTCTTGAAAATTATAGCTTCACTCCTTGTCGTTTGGCTACATGCATATTAAAGATCTCATGGCTATGATTACAGACCTTGACGAATGTTTGCCCTAATACCATAACGATTACTAATGCCACAAGAATTGTATATTTACTTCATCTGCAACAAAATAGGTTAAACATATTGTTGTCTTTTTTCTTGTTTATATATGTCAAAATCTAAAAATTCAACTTACTTATCGTGTCAGCATTCAACTCAAACTTTAAATTTGCTGACAGTTTTACGCTATAAAAATAAAACAATATTATCATGAACCAGAACTGTTCTCAATCCATACCAAAAAATATATAGAATATATAAAAAAAATATATATATATA
>JAUZNK010077822.1:0-13462 GCA_035046665.1 Euphysa ruthae | reverse complement strand
TATATATATATATATATATATATATATATATATAACTCTATATTGAGTGGGAGGAGGATAATATCACATATTTTTCATTCACACCAGGTCAAAAGGATTTAATCTTGCAACAAAAGAAAAAAGAAGAGTCCATTGAATTTTCAGGAGATGGAATGTGGCTGAATGAATGAATGGATGAATGGGTAAATGATGGCTTTTATTGGCATTTAACACTTAATTTTAAAAATAATTCATAGAGCTTACTTTGCGAAATAAGTGATAATTTAAGATATGTGCCTTTCACTTCAAATCCTTTCTATGGTAGCTTAACAAAGATTAAAAAAAAAAATGTTTTATAACATCGCTAAGACCCTGTTGCAAAGAATTGGCAAGAATTTCCCATATGTGAGAAATGAAGCTGTGACGTATTTTCATATAAAATTTTCCAGAATGAATTTTGCGAGATTCACCAAATTGACCTTTTAACCCCTTAACCGTTAATGATATATATATATATACACGTGTCGAAACTTTTGAAAAATGGCGATTGTGCATATATTAGCAAATATTATTTGGGGTTGTGTAACATTTCCTGTAGGAATCCATAGGCCATGTGACTGGTCCTACCTTTCAGACAACTTATCTGGAGAATATTTAAGCAGACATTTTTAAGCAAGCAAAACAGTCTCAGTCTAATTTTTAGTAAATAGAAAGAAATGGAGTTATACGTTTTTCTGTGCTTTGAAAGATATATTGTTGTCAAAATATTAATTTTTAAAATCCACAAATGTTATTTAACTCTTTGTCTTCAATATTATATGATTTTTAATCAATTTAGAGTGATTTCCGATCGCTTTTATTGTCTGTACTTAAAAATATCATTTTGCCTGAATTAACCTAACGTTTAAACTGTTGCATGCCAAAAAAACCTGACACTAAAGGGCTTAAAGACATTTACCAATTTAACCCAAATCTATGTTTAACCAAACAGTGTAATACAACTGTCAAAAACTACTAAAAAGGTCAGGATCTGTTTGTGGTTCCAGGCCTTTACACAAATTTTTTCCGCAAGAAATTTGAAAAAAAAATCATATTTTTTGCCAATTAAATTCAATTCATTTATTTAATGTTGAATAATAACAAGATTATAAACAAATATAATAATAATTTAAAGTATTTGTAGATGCTAATACATTCCAAAAAAATTTTATTAATTAAAAGCAAGAACTATAAAACACACAAAAATACATACAACACGTACATGAACAAATTTTGCCTTTACAATCCTTAATTTGACATTTAAAAATCTCTAAGTTTGGATAGAATTTTGTTCCAAATAAGACTACCTATAAACTGGAATGAATTTTTTCCATAAGTTTTAGAAAATTTGGGGGGGAAATTTAATGTAAAATTACTTCTAAGGTTATAAGAAATTTGTTTCAATGAGAAAAAAACTTGAACTAGTTTAGGATTTGTATGATGAATAGACTTATACATTTCGGTCATCAGTAACTGCAAATGTCTTGCATGCACACTACAACTGTTCCCGATAGTTAACAATTTGTCAAGATCTAATTAAAGCTGTTGTAGATTGTTATTAGTGCCCTCTTCTGAACTTTGTTTAAAAGATTCAGTTCTGTTTTGGAACAAAACATCCAGATCAGAGGGCAATATGAAAAATATGAGAAGACAAGGACATAAACTAACAGCCTTGACTGAGATAATGACAATGACCTTCTTAGAAGTATAATGGCATACAGTTTCTGGTTTTTTTATAAATACTAATAATATGACTGGAAAAGGACAGTTTGTTATCAATTATTACATCTAACAGTTCTACCTTGTTTTTGGCAAAAATAAATAGATAATTATTTGTTTTTACTCCAAGGAACATCAGTTGGAATTTCCAAGAGTTCATGACAAGGAGTTTAGAAAATCAACTGCAAATGGGGGATAATTCAGCTCTAAGTTTACAGATAACTGAATCAACAGTCGTGTCGCAGGCATATATGGTGTTATTATTGGCAAAATTACATACTTCAGTTTTTTTGAGGAAAAGAAAAAAATCGTTTCTAAATAGAAAATAGAATAGCACCTAAAATTGAGCCTTGAGGAATTCCAGAATTTACCTCAAGCCACTTACTAAATATAGAGCTTATCTTTACTCTCTGTTTACGCCCTTTTAGCAAGCTCTTCATAAAAATTAAACTACTCTAAGACATCGAACTTGGCTAACAGCAGGTCATGTTGAATGCAGTCATAAGCCTTGGAAAGATTAATAAAAACTGTGCTTATTATCTCCTTGTTGTCTAAGCAACTTTGCCACTTTCGTAAAAGATTTAATTTGCATAAAAAAACCTCTGCGAAAACCAAAAAGACTTGAAAAACGATCTTTAAAAAAGTTGTTTATAATCCGCTTCAAGACCAGAACAATTAAAACTCTTTTTAAGACTTGAACGTTTCCAGGTTTCTTTACGAAATGTGTTAGATAAAAATGGTTTGTCACTGCCGTATGAACAAACTTTTCTTTAAGACAACCATGATTATCTAAAACATATAATAAAGTAGACTGAAAAGAATTAGAATCATAAGAATTAGAAAAACGAAACTCAAGGCAACTATAAACATCACGAAATACTAAATCAATATCAAAATTTTTATAATTTCTATAAAAAATCTTTTTAGAAGGAATCTTATAAAAGGAAGAATTAAACATTGTATAAATTAGAAAATGACAACTACTTTGACCAGTTTCAAAGGTATTGGAAAACTGAAAACATGCCTTTTTACTTGTCAAAAAAGATCTATACAAGTTCCTGTACGTAATTTGAAGCAAGCGGGTTTTTATAATGTTCTACAAACAGTTTTCTTCCCAGAATTTCGTCATAGGAGATTTATCTAGAATGATACCACCAATATAGGCATTGTATCTACTCAAATAAAAATTAAGAACTAAAGATTGTTCAGATGAAAAATATTCTCCATTTCTTTTATCCGGGTTTTAAAAAGCATTAACTTACTATTTTTGGTTTTTAAAAATAATTTAGAAAGGAATAGCCTAAAAATAAAAATAAAAGTAAAATTTTGAAGAAATTTAGAAGGAATCCAATGCAGAACATAAGCTAATAAACCACCACTTGTTTTAGACTTATCTAAGTGATATGGTTTTTTATAACTAGTAAGAATAAACAGAGAGGTGGGAAAACTGTGGCCTAACTAAGTTTCTGCAATGATAAATATTCCCATAGAATCTTTTAACAGATCAGAAAGCATGGAGAATTTGTTATGAAGAGAAAATATATTCAGATAAGATATGAATGAATTTTTCAAATCTTTATATTTATCTAAATTAAAGATATTTTCTTCTTGATTAATAATGGAGTTTTGAGAATATACTTTTTATTGAGATAGTCATTGATCCAATGAATTAATTGAATCAATGATATTATCATTTGCAAACATGTTAAACGCAAAATTTCAAAAATGGTGGACATCACAGCTAAAAACAAGACCTATCACATTATGATGGTCTAAAAATCATACAACTTAATATTGAGTCTGGATTGAATTATAAATTATTTTTTCGACCTTTACATCAACAGTAACGTGAAAAAAGTTTGTGGTACTCAATTTAACACCTTCCATCTCGCTACCAATTTATGGATATTCCAACAAACCAGAAGATTAAATGGGGTTTTATTCACTATCTGAGTAAGTAAAACAATATTCAAAAAAAAAAAAAAAAATTTTCAAAACTTCCAATTTATCACCAGATTATGACATGAACAATTATACATTAAAAGCCTTACACCACAATAACAACAGATTACCTCTCCTCTCTTTTTATTCTTTAAAGCAATCTTGTTATTTAATTGTTGCTTGCTGGCAGCCATAAAATTGATTTTGCCAGCAGAAGCTTTTTCTGAAGGTACTAGACAAATGGAAAACAAAATATAACAAGACCAAATAAAGTTAGTTACATACCTTGATTGTGGCAAAACAATCTTATCCTATTGGATTTCTTATGAGACCCAAGCTATAAATTAAATCTGGTCTAAAATGCTTCCTAAGATATTAAAAGCGCTCTCCTAAACTAATCATAGTATTTATTCCCAGTCCCTCCAATTAAATCTAATCTCGTGAAACCATAAGCGTGCTCTTAAACCTGCTCTTCTCCATAGCTTAGAAAAAATGTCAAGTAATTGTTATTTGGCAATAACAAGTATGATAGACTTCTAAATGTTTAACAAAATTTTTTGCTAAAAACTAACTGTTTTATCATTATAAATGCATAGGATGTCATTTGCTGATCTGTTGTAATAATACTAATAAAAGAAAAAGTATTTTATAACAGTATATGACAAATCCCATCTTGCAAATGATTAAATTTTATACCTTCAGAAGAATCGTTCTCATCCAATTTCTAAAAAAAAAATATATCCTACTGCACGATAGAAAAATAAAAAAGTTTTGATTTTACTTAATGTTTAAAAGCTTTTTGTTGATATCAAGTTAAGAAAGAAACAAGTTTTGTTTTGAATTTTACCTTCCATAATCATACACTCAATGTTTTGCATTGGAATGAAAAGAAATACTAACCCAAACAGAATAACATTTTGCTTTAACATAAATTGGCAAATGATTATCAAAATAGAGGTGTACAGGTTTTTATTTTTTAGAAAAATTTAGTGCATAGTCAACAAAATCTTTGCTGATATCAGCATTTAACATGCAAAGTAAAATAAATCCTCAAAATTATAAAAATAAATCTTGCCAAGAAGTTTAATTTTCAAACAAAAATGGTTTAGATCTTAATCAAAAGGCGTTCAAAAACATTTCGCTGACCTCGGCAACATCTTCACCATACACGTACTCTAGGTGTACAAATTACAACTGTCTCTAATTTACACTTTTGGAAAATTTCAATAATGTTCAACACTTTAAATGATAATCTTTTGATAATCGTTTTTAAAAATAAATAAAAATAAAATGGAAACTACTATAAATTTCGAAGGAATAAAAAATAATTAAAACATCATTATAAAATGTATTTGATAAGACCCTTCAAAAGGATAACAAGAATCAGACATAAAACCAAAATATTTTTCTAACAAGCATGTTTTACTTTTTTTGAAATATCTATAATTTTTAGAATGCACAATTGCAATTTGAATAATGAAAATCATATAAGCACATTGGCTTTACGCCTTCTTTGGGCCAAGAATATTTCTAAAAACTTCGCAAGATCTTAACAAAGTCCTTAGCTAATATGAGATAAAAACGGAACTGAATTCCTTTCTCTCATGAATTCAGATAACTAGCTGCCCTAAAATTTCTTTATTATCTTTAAACAAACCTGGTTCAGTCACGTTGCAGTATTTTGTCAATTGGCAATTTATCATACTGAATACAAATATTGATGTTTCACAGGCAAGAAAAATCATTAAATGATTAAAGACGACTAAATGTCATATTCTGGTCTATGTTAATAAATACAGAATTTCTGAAACAAATTTTTAAAATATGTTTTTTTAAGACAACATCAAAAGTAATGAAAAGCAATATTTTGAAAAAAAAAGTAATCAAGAAAGCACTTTTTACTCCTATGAACTTTAACTACAAGTTATGACAAACTAATGAAATAGTTTTGAGAAAACTAACAAACGAAGATTTGAATGAATTTAAAGGACCCAATCAGCCTCAAAAGGGGTTCCGTGATAAAGGTTTTAAACTCAAAATGACAGCGTGCAAAACATAAACAAATGGGGTTTTACAAAACACAAAAATTTTGAGCTCTTCATTCTTGAAGGCCCTTAAATAAGGGAGAACCCATATAGCAAAAAATAAACAACATACCCTACTAAATTTTCTTTGTTTGGATGTTGCTCTTTGGTTTTCTGCGTTAATAGCTTTAAACACCTGTATTTATTGAGTACAGTTTAGAACAACAACAGTCACGTGTAATAAAAATCAATATCTACTATTTGAATTACAAAACATTTGTAAAAATTTGGTATTATAAGAATAGAATTCATTTCTTTTTGTGAAACAATATAAAAAAAGACTATATTTATTTGAATAAATGAAAGAATATTTTTTTTCTTTAAAATTTAAAGAGGGAATTTATGAGCGGACATTTACATGATTGGGGCATGGCTTGAATCTCATTAACATATATAGAGTAAAGAAGAACAGTGAGAAATAAAGAGCAGATATTGAAGGAGGGTGGGGGTGAGTTGTAGAAATAATACTAAAAAACTTTTGCCTTGATGGAGAGGGAAATATTGTTAAGAAATGTAAAACTAATGACCAACAGAGTGATATCAGATAAAATTGGGTTCATCAAACTCTGAAGGAAAAGCCAGAGGTGATAAGACTTCATAAATATTTTATAAATTTATGTTGTTTCATTTTACTGTATATATACAAAAGTTTCACTGAATCAAATAAAATTTAATCAAAAATTTAATGAAAAACTGATTTTTATCCCTAATTCTGAATAAAGTAATGCAAAAATAAAAGCACAAGTTTTTAAAAAGTTTAATGATAATCATAGCATAAGATAATGATTTTGAAAAATTGATGTGTATGTGTGTCATTTGCAACTGTGTGTCAATGCGTTATCAATGTGTCAATATAATTGTTTATCTTACCTCTTCAACACCTTTTTGCTCCTACAAAAATAAAAAAACCTATTATACAACATGAATTTTACAATTTTCCAAAAAAATTTGGAACATTTAGATACTTAATATTTATGCAAGTATAGTGTTTATGCGAAAAGTAAAAACAGTAAATTTCCATGACAATTAGAAAACATCAATAATTTCACAGATAAGATTAGAAAAAACCAATGAATATTCGGAGCAGAAGTAGCAAAACTAAGGTTTGAGCCGGTTTTGCTGTTGCTTAATCCAAAAAAATCAATTTTAGCAAATATTTACAATATCATTATAATTCTAGTACTTTCTTGTAAATAAAAGTATCAGCGTGCAAACGCAGTTTAACTTTGAAATTAGGCTTACAACCAACAGCTAGGAAACTAAAGATTCAAGTAGGGATTAAGAGAACCAGCTAAAGTTTAAGTCTATGCCTAAATAAGGCATAAAACTAATTTAAATAAGTTATTGGTCTGAATTAATTATTGGTTTGATGGATTTTGAGAATTCAAAGCTTGGTATTGGTCTTATTCATATAGATATGTGTGATGTTTTTAAATAAAAGCGATTTTATATAATGAAACATGCTCAAAAATATATCAATAAATGAAAATATAGTTCTGATTGATTTAAACTACAACCATGTATATTATGATTGATTGGTGGAAAGAAAAATCACAAACAGAATTCTGTCATTAAGACAGCTTCTTTCAACTATAGGTTGTTTTTAAGTGTAATTATTCTTACTGATTGAGACAAGTTGAGCATAGCTTGTTGAGATTTGAATGGCTCAGAGTCACTGCCACTAAAATCATTCATACCGTCAGCCTCATTGTCTTCCCTATCTTCATTCTTCTCATAATTTTCATCATTGTCGCTATCATTGCCATCTTCAAAGTCATCTTCATAATCTTCAAATTCATCATCATCATAATTATACTCACCTTTTTCTGTCTGTGAGAGAAAAGTGAAATTAAACCCCAGTGAAAAATCGATAAATTATTTATTATAACTTCCTCCAAGCAACACAAGATATATTTTATGGAAAGAAGAATTTTAATAGGATTCATTTCATAAAGTCAACAAGGTATCTAAAAAAGAATTTAAGGAGGCAATTTTACAACAGTTTTGCATTTTGAAGCAAACAATAAATTTTTAAGTAGTAAAATATGTGCTGCTAGCAAACCAAATAAGTATAGCGAAGCTAATCGAAGCAAAGCTAAAAATTAATATTTTCAATTTGGTGTTTACTTCTAATGCTTCTAAAACTTGGTTAGATCTAAAAGATTTGAGAGTCAAACATTGGCTTCCCAATGTGGTATACTGGTAAAACTAGCCTAAATAAGGCAGCAAAAGCAAGATTGCAGATACAGTTTAGTTTTAGAAAGATAAAGAACAAACTTTTAATAGAAAAACATTAGATGTCACTCTTAAATAAAGTTTTTTAAACAAGATAGCATGTTTCCAATCAGCAAAAAGCTATTTACAACAATTTAAAGCACCTTATCTGTGTATAACGGTTAAAACAGTGGTAAATTTTATATTTTTTCAAATTTTGACCTTTGCCTGCATAACATAAAGTTTTTTTTCCTTATTTGTTTTACTCAGTTTAACTGCATGAAATCCCTGGGAACACTTTTCAAAACTATATATTTTGTAAACACATAACCAGCATACAAACAACTCTTTTGCTTTTTTAGTGCAACAATATTTAGCTTACGCTCTTAAAATACAACAATACAGTTCTCAAAAGCAAGTTTTGCATTCATGACCAGATTTGAAAAATGTTTACGATCATGTTAAGCAATGATAAAAAAAGATCTGTGATTCATTTAAACACTTTTTTGGACACCTCAACAGAAGTGTACAATTTTCAAATTAAATATACCAGCACTAATCAAGCAAACTTCAGAAATAACAAGAACTATATGATATTACAGCTTAAAGGGATCCTTAAACGCTTTTACTTGTTAGGTACAGAATAACTAAAAAATAGTATTATAATACCTACCTGGTTAATCGGTTAAATTTAATAAAAAAACCTTCTTACTATTTAAATTACCTTTATGGTCTCTTTGGAATTTTTTGTTTCTTTTAATGATTCAGTTTCAGGACTTTTTACTTTGGATCTTTTTTCTAAATTTTTCTCGCTTCGATGTTTTCTATGTTCAACATCTACCAATTTTGAAGATTTAGCATCACTCTTTTCATGTTTATCCTTATCTTTTTTTTCGCGTTTTCTATCCTTTTCACCTTTGCGATCTTTTTCATTTATATTTTCATCTTTACTTTTATCACTTTCTAGGTCTTTATCTTTATGTTTCTCAACCTTATCATCAAATGATTTATGCTTTCTGTCTTTACTCTCTCTGTGTTTTTTATTATCACCAACCGAATCACGGTGACTTTTGTGACCTTCTTTGGATTTTTCCTTTGATCTTTTTTCATCTTGTTTACGATCACTAGGGTCTTCTTTATCCTCAGGAACTTCAGATTTTCTATGCAAACTCTTTTCTTTGTGTTTTGAGCTACTCTCTCTGACTTTTGAACTACCATCTTTTGTTTTTGAGCTACTTTTAGAATTGTGTTTTGATGTTTTAGATGAGTGTCGCTTCTGCTCACCTTCTTCAGTTAACTTAAAATTAAATAAATAACATCATGCCATCCACGTCATGTATAACACATAAAAATTTCATTTAATCAGGCCAAGCGACTTTTTAATTTTTAATAGCAAGCCAGTTTTTAAGTTTTTTTTACTTGGGCACTTTTCTGTTTTTATATGCAGTAATGAATTGATTTATTTCATTATTATAAAATTGCATTTTCATGATCTATGCTTCAACTAGAATTAATAAAAAAAAAAAAAAAAAATTATACCTTAGATGATGAATCTCTTGTAGATTTTGATTTACCCCTAAATATTAGAATATTTTTCTATAAATTTTCACGCATATCTGGTATATCCATAATCTGCCTTTCATATTTTTATTTAACTTTTTAAGCTTTAGGGAAACTATTTTTAAAAAATGATAGACTTATTCACTTAACTTTTGGATAAGATGTAACTCTTAAATAAAGTTTTTTAAACAAGATAGCATGTTTCCAAACAGCAAAAAGCTATTTACAACAATTTAAAGCACCTTATCTGTGTATAACGGTTAAAAGACTGGTAAATTTTATATCTTTTAAAATTTTGACCTTTGCCTACATAACAGCGTTTTTTTTTCCTTATTTATTTTACTCAGTTTAACTGTGGAAAATCCCTGGGTAACACTTTTCAAAACTATATATTTTGTAAATACATAACCAGCATACAAACAACTCTTTTGGCTTTTCAGTGCAACAATATTTAGCTTACACTCTTAAAATACAACAATACAGTTCTCAAAAGCAAGTTTTGCATTCATGACCAGATTTGGAAAATGTTTACGATCATGTTAAGCAATGACAAAAAAAGATCTCTGTGATTCATTTAAACACCTTGTTGGACACCTCAACAGAAGTGTACGAATTTCAAATTAAATATACCAGCACTAATCAAGCAAACTTCAGAAATAACAAGAACTATATGATATTAAAGCTTAAAGGCATCCTTAAACGCTTTTAATTGTATTAATATTAAAAATATTAATTTTAAGTATTATACTATCTCATCGGCTAGAAAACGATTTATTTTTTCTCAAGATAAATTTAGTAAAAATCTATTAAAAGTGAAAATTAGCTTTATCACATCGCTCAACATCATCACTGAACTACAAGATTTATTTTGCTTATAATTCATCAACTTTTTAAGTTGTTGATCAATTTTTTTTTTGAAAACAGTTCAAAATACTGATTGGAACTTAAAAAGATAAACATTGGTTGAGTTTGTGTTGGAGAGGCTATTTTTAAAATCTGCCAAAGCACTCTGATATCAAAATTATTTTCATTGATGTCGTTAAGATAACTTTTAATTTTACTGAATTTATTATATCCCCAGAATGAAGGATTCTTTAACAAAACAAAAAGTATAGTACTCAATTTCCAAAGGATGCTAACCCGATCCGAACATTAAAACAGTTAAGGGTCTCCTTAGTTCAACATTCCAGATCTTGTATAGATAGATAGCTAAAGGCCATACATACCCAAAAAAAAATAACAAAAAATAATAATAAAAAATTTAAAAAATTTCCAAGCATTATACTTTATACTTCTTAATTTAAAACGATTTTTTGATCAATAATAATTAATAGTGTCTTAAAAGGAAAGTCCCTTCTGTAACTTATTTAATGTAAATGAACTTTCAACTTTATGATAACATTTTAGTAAAAGTTCAATGTAATACTTCAATTTCATGAGAAGGAAACAGCTGGTATCTGTTTATAAACATACAAGGTGACTTTGCATATACTTGACCGAAAGTCTGATTACTTGAAACAAACCTTCAATTGATTTGCATATATATATAGAGTCATCAAAATTCAATTCAATGGTTACATTTGACTCTCTAACCAAATCAAATCACTTCATTCTATTTACTGGGGTTTTCATCTGCCCAAAAAACATCCCCAAATGAAATCTACTTTCTTAAGTAAGTGACCACTGTGCTATGCTCCTGCAGGATTTCTTCCTGAAACAAAGTTGGAAGCTGTTAAGCTTGAAAATATAAATATATTTTTTTTTAAATTGGTAATACCAGCATGTAAATCTTTATTAAAATCATTTAAAACTATTATCATAAAGTAGTGATTGCCAACGGTAAGGAGGTTGCCAAAGTATCGGTCTCAGTAGATAGAACCTGGCAAAAGAGATAATGCAGTTCCGAGTATGGAGTAGTATTTTTAATATTGACAGAAACAGGCAAAGTTCTAGTTGTTTTGAAAAGCCTTTATTGCCACCATTGAAAGCATCAAAATTAGGAGAAACCTCACAAGAATCCAATGTGTGGTATAAAAAACACAAAATTGACTGTTCTATTAACAATGCTAGTTTGTCTGGTAAAATGGAGTGCGACGAGAATATAGAAATAGTTTTATGTTCAATGCCACCCGAAACTTGATGTATGCAAAAGCTTTGGCAGTGTTAAAGAAGCATGCCAAGAACAATGTTTAGATTAAATTGTCAAAAAAGAAGAAAGTGTTGGTCACATCCAAAATTGGTTGGGATCACTATTGCGTAGCTGCAAGAGTCACATGAGTGGAAACAAATTGTCGGACGGTAAACCTGTCGGAGGTGCTAACAGACTGAAAAATATCATCATTGATAAACTAAAAAATTATTTTGGTGAAGCTATGACAAATAATTCTGGTGATATCAATGCCATGAAAAATGCAATTTGGGAAAATTTTTCATCACAGCATTCGTAGTGCGTCTAATTCAATAGAACATCAACACTGGTTCTGCCCACATGATCAATGGTGCAGTTTTTGGGTTGACCCAGAGCATTATGGACAAAGCAAGAGAGTACTTGAGGTTTTCCTTACAGAATTGAAACCATACTATGAAAAACTAAGTAACAATAGTCTCTTAGAAAGATGTTTGAAAGGTTTAACTCAAAATCGAAATGAAAGTATAAACCACGTTCTTTGGAATCATTGCCCCAAAACTAGATTTGTTGGCATTGAAGTCAGACTTACAGTAGCTAAGACAATAAGCGGGTTTAATAAAGATGCAAAAAGTGATTGTGCACTAAGTTATATGGAGTTGATATTTCAAAAAATTCATTGAAAATGCTAAATTTTATTGATAATGATAGAATTAAGAAAATTGCCAAAAAAATTACCACAAAGTACAGGTTAACGAGATGTCTGAAGTGATCAAAGACCAAATCCAAAGCACAGTGACGTTCTTAACAATCTGGTTCATATGGCACTTCTGTTAATCCAGAGACTATCATTGACACACAAAAATGAAAAAGCTTACCAAACAAAAAGTTGCCTTAAAGTTTCGTAATTACCACTTTAATTTTGTTATGACGATTCATAGTTATGAGATTACTGTTATTCCATTATTTAGAATTCTTTTTTTTTTAACTTCTGGTAATTTTTTAGAAGTAGGAGATGATAATTTATAAGTTACAAGTCAACAGAATTTGTTTCTTATGGGTTTTAAAGCTATAAGTTCATTGTTCTTCCTTTTTGAATACATTCTAATACTTTAAAGTCATTTTATTCAGCATACCATTGTGGGGGTTACTTAGAAAGAATACTCAAATATTTTGAGTTTTACTTGTTGTAATTTGAGGAAATTTTTAGAATATATTTGTAGTAATACCTGCTGTGCAATAAGTATTTAACATAGGTTTTTTTGAATTTGACCACCTGATAATTTTTTTTTTGAAAAAAACTCATTGCATAAAATGTATTTAGTACCATTAGCATCTCACTTGTTGTTTTGGAACAAGTTGTAGAACATGCTTTACCTTTATCCTTATAATTTTGGGCTTTGTTTTGAATTTAATTTACAAACCCCCATAGTTGACCAATTTTTAAAATTTTTATTGTATTTTAAAGTTTATATTTCAAACTTCCTGTTAAACCAAAAATGGTTTTTTTATTAATTAAAAAGATATTGGCATTTTTATCATGATCATGTTTTTATTTTCAACCTGTTAACGGCTACCTTAATGATACATTAATTACTTTTATGACTCAGAATCTGAAAGCTTAACAAAAAATCTTAAAATATACTGATGGCTGATTACATCAATAAAATGCATATCCTACCTTGATTTATGTTTTCTGTCTCTGTCATCTTCCTAAAAATATAAATAAAATACATTAATACTTTAATATAAGAGCGTTTTCTTTTTTTATTCTAAGATCAAATTTTTGTCAATATATATA